>CAJNDV010016624.1:29025-70306 GCA_905221635.1 Symbiodinium sp. CCMP2456 | reverse complement strand
TGTTTGTATGTATGTATATGTATGTATGTATATATATATATGTAACCACACGTATATACAAACATAAACATACATGTATACATACATGTATACATACATACATACATACATACATACATACATACATACATACATACGTACCTACACATATATACATATACATATATATATATATATATATATATATGCATGCTCGCTCAGCCCCAACTTGGCCGGCCTGCACTGGAGCCAGCAGGAGGATTGCAAAGCGCCAGAAGAACATTATGATACCTCAGGCAACAGATTCAACAGCAGTCCTCGGATGTCCTTATCAACTTGCAGCGATATGTCGAGGACCACAGCCGAGTTCACGGCCGGAAGCAGGGCGGTGGGCAGTCGCCGCATGACTTGAAAGGCTTGTCGCAACCGACAGGAGCGAGGACACACTTGACAGAGCTCAACAGGTGTCAGCGCAGGAAACAGCCCTCATTCCTGGAGATATGCATCAAAGTCCTTTCTTGCAATGGTTGCACGTGAGATCTCGCAAGATCTCCGTGTAAGCTAAGCAGTACATGCATCCGCAGCACCGGCTGAGACGGGCTCTGGCGCGAATTCGTTGTCCTAAAGTCCTAAAGCCGGCGGTCACCGGATCGTGCGGCCGAGAGGAAGCGAGAAGGACAGGCTCGACCCAGACCTTCCAGCTCTCAAGCTCGATGCTGGAAAATTGGGGGCCGTCTTGCGGCTTTCTCGTATGAGAACAAGGCGCTGAGAAGCGGACCTTGATTTTGTGCTTGGAAACACGTTCCAAAAGCGAAGCGTCTCATCCCCTGCACCAGTCACCTCATCCATATTGGGATCCGACGGAAAATTGCAGAGCCGGCAGGTCTTCTCCCTCCTTCTCGGCCTGAGGCCTGGACGACCGTCTGACCATCGGGCGAGATGGCCAAGTAGAGGACCTGGAAGTCAAGAGAGCTTCGATGGGGTTCCCTGTGCCTGGGAATCTCAGGATGGCCGGGGCTCTTAGAGTTCTGTGCCAAGCAGCCCTGTAGGTGTGCCCGGTGAGAGTCGCCACCTGTCATAAGTTGACAAGCGCAAGAAAAGCTACCTGCCGCTCGGAAGCTCTCACACTCCCGAGCCTTGGTCATGGAAGGGTACTTCCACAGGATGATCCTTGCATCAAGGAGCAACTACGGACACGGAGCCACCGGTAGTCTTGCTCTGGGAACCGAGGCATATCGCAGACATTCCGGCACTTAGGTCTTGGGCACGAGCTGATTGAGAGAGTAGCCATGAGTGCTCACAATCTCGTTCAGATTCTTGGACCAGACGAGGTTACACACCTCTCACGGCCCAGGACACGGAGTCATTCGCTGGAGCGCATAAGCCATGTAGTGCTTCTGTGCCAAGGGCCTGAGAACCGGTGTCAATGCACGATAAAGGCATGTTGTTGACGGTGTTCCAGAAACGGATGCACCTGGCATGGACTGAGCTGCTGCCACATGGTCGGGCCCAATTCAGCGCAAACTGCTCGCTACAGACCCCTGGATCCGCCCAGCATCCAATCGCAAGAAGACGCTTCATAAGCTCAAAGCAGCAGTTTGGGGCGTGATGTGGGGTGTCCGAGGTAAGTCTGGGACCCATGACTGGAGAAATAGTCTGCTAACTGAGGCCACACAATGACAGACCTCGAGCACCACCGCCAAAGCGACGAGAGAGCCCAAATGGATGCTGAATCCGCTCCCTCTCAACCTGAACCCTCCAAAACTGCAGCAGATTTCTTGATGACTGTGTTCCAGTTTCTGCACTGATGCCGGAGTGCCTGTCTGCAGTCCCGCCTCCGGAGGCCAGCAACCCGTGCCTGAGGCCATCGGTCTGAAGCAACGGCCATGTTCTGGAAAGCGTCTGAGGCCCGCGCTGGTGTGGGGACCACGCAATTGCCTCGAGCACCATTCCCGCTCCCCACCGCCACCTTTGACCGGCGNNCCCCCCCCCCCAAAAAAAAAAACGGCCCGCAGGGCCTTCACGGCTGCTTGGTGGCGATTAAACTTCAGCACCGGCTCGGTGGATTTCAACGACCAAACCTTGGAATCGCCAGCAGCCGGGCCCCCCTCCTCCAGGGCGATCTGCAACCTCTGAGATCTTCTGAGGGTCGCTGCGCAGAGCTTGTTGTCATTCCCACCGGAGGCCAGCTGTTGCTCGTCGAAAGACCACTTTAAGCCGCAAACCTGGCCCACGACGCCCACGACCACAGGGACACCCGGGGCAAAGTCACAAAAAACAGCAGAAAAAACCTTCCACGGACTCGACTCGCGACTTAGGTTTTGAGCCTCCTGTCGATGGCCATGAAGCTTGGACCTCGCGCCAACACATAGCTCAAGATGTTAAAGTGTTGTTTGTATCTTGACGGTAAGGTCGGAGCATGAAGGGTGCCGGTTGGCGGACGTCTCGGTGAAGGATGTGGTGATCCCTGCTCCCGGTGGACCTCAGCAAAATTGACCCTGCTGCTAAGTCTGAGTAAGCTCTGCTGCAGGTAAGGATCACACAGAACGAAACCATTCCATGCCATTGTGCCAACTCTGCCCAGATGTCCACTCCTGGGCTTCTGCAAAGAAAGGGAACTCCCCTTCGGCCTACCGGACTTTCGGAAGACCTGAACAAAACCCTAAGGCTGGGACATTGTTCGCATTTTGCGACATTGCGTGGAGTCCCAAATCTGGACCTCGCCCTTGTTCGTTCCAACCTCGCCATGCGCACGTTTCTCGATGCTCGAGCCACTGAAGGTTGAGAACCGGGCGGCGAGGTGAGCCCCCCTCTGGGTCCATGAAACCGAGGTCACGGTATCATCCGGCCCCAAATCGCAAAGCTTGGTGACCTGAGGATCCGCAGTTTCGCGGCAGACCAAGCAGGAGCCAGCAAACCTTTTGAAACTGCACACTTATCATTACTCTCCAACAGTAGGCTAGGTGTCTCGGGTCTTGTGTTCCTCTATGGAACGACCATGGCAAAAGTCCGCCTTCCCAGCTGGGTGTTTCAGTATGAGCTTCGCAGCTCTCCATACTGGGACAATGCCTACGTTCAGGATTGTTGCGGCCGTAACCTGAACCACCCTTGTTTTTAAACTCGGCGGTTAATCTACCCTTGACTACGTAGTGACTCCATAATATCCTTTTATGTGAATGCTGTCCTGGAAAAAAAGTGTTGCCTCAATGACAACTGAGATCAAGGCACGGCTGGTGCAGGCGCTCCAAAGGTACACACAGTTGCTTAGACCTGAAGGACGAGACGGTGCAGCCCGATGCAATGCAACAGGGACCAGGAGGTTGTTCTGGGCATGTCGGCACAGATATTCAAGCAGTGGGAGGCTCTGATCCAGTAAATATGAGCAAATGCTACATGCTTCCTGCGACTACTTTCCGCATCTTTGTGGGCAAAGTTGCTGCGCCTGTCCACATGTAGTCAACCGGCGCTCGTGCCGCAAATCGGTTGTTGCGTGTTTAGGGCCAGCGATGCGATTGCCAAACGAAGCATCGACAGATGAGCACGTTCAGGACGAAATGCAATGCCGGGTACAGTGAGGGAGGTGTAACTATGTCTAAATATGCCGGTCCCAGTCTCAAAGCAGAACCGAAACAGGTATCGAGAGATCCATTAGTCCAGGTACGCTTACGGTGGCCTGGTGTGCGCCATACCAATAGCTCGAGGCTTCTACTTGTGGCGCGGGTCTATCAACCTCTCTTCCGTGGCAGTCAGAACCAAGGACAGAGCCTACCGACAGCACATTCGCCGAGGACCAATCTACCAGGTTCAGATAGAAGTCGTCCTGCGTGCACATTGGATATTGCAGCAATCTGGCTTAGCAGGAGAACCGGCCCAGTCCTGCAGCTGAGGAGCGTCCAGGACCTGACAGACCCGGACCCCAGGCTACAGCCCAGAGGATCGGGGGGCTTCATGGACATGCATGCTGTTGATTGCTGCCTTGAAAGGCACTTTTGCGATCTTTCTTGGCGCCTTTCGGGGTGTGCTCAGCCTGAAGAAAGATGTCAGCCGGCAGACTTTGGATGACTTTGGCATCTGCGGCATCTCGGGAGCTGACAAGCGGCTGCTCTGGAAGGAAACGGGTGACCTGATCCAAAACGCCCACGGCCGCAACTACAAAAGTTGTAACGGTTCGTCAAACGTTGATGATGATTTTATGAGGGTGCCGCAAGGAAAAGGCATCCTCGTGACTGACCTGAACAAGGCGTGTAGGGCTTGCAATGTCTTGCATCAGACGACTTCCGTCCTGCGGGCAGCTCTTGTATTTGAAGAGGCTTTTGCTGTCTGGAGACCTGAAGGGATAACTATAGCGTTTTGCACTTCTCGTGCCAGCTTTCCCGAAAGAAGGAAACCCGCCTAAAGGGCTTTTCCTCCTTCTCGGCGGACCCCGGGCGGATCCCAAGGAGCCTCCGACGCCGCGGAAGAAGAGCCGGGCCGAAGGACTCCAAAATTGAGAGACGATCGAGGGCCGAGCTCGCTCCGGAGAAGTTGCGCATAGACCTGGCCAGCCCTAAACCCTAAACCCTAAACATCTAGACCCTAACCCCTAAACCCTAAAACCCTAAACCCTAAACACCGAGACCCTAAACACCGAGACCCTAAACACCTGGCCAGTCTGAAGACGGGTTAGCCAAGCTGTCGCTTCAAATGCTCGCTTGGAGGCACCGAGTTGTTCTCGTCGCGCGCTTCTGGTGGCCGAGAGCTCCTTGGGGACTGGCATTTCTGTTATGATTATAACTATCATAACCATTACCATTAATACGATTAATGCGATGACTGTTTTGATTATTAGTATCTTTTCTATTAGTATTTCTATTATGACTACTCTGATCTCTGATCTGGTCATGGAAAGGTCTCTCAGCTTGGCTGCAGGCTCTGAGAGCAGCGTCAGCCCACTCTCAAGGTCCGAAGCCTTCGCAGGTCTCAGGTCATAATACCAATACTAGCAATGACAAGTCTAATCATAATAATAGTAAGAATATTAGTGCTCGAACACTGCAGACCCGGAGGTGCGCTGAGGCTCTCGCAGCTCTGCTCGGGATGAAGCGGTCACTGCATTCGGACCTGGCCTGCAGCGGACCTGGCCTCAGTGACTATCGAGATGGACATCTGGAAGCAGCAAAGCTGAATGTTGAGGGTTTAGGGTTTAGGGTTTAGGGAATGCTAAGGCGAAGGCTTCTCATTCTCTGGTGTCCAGGCATCTCGCACAGGAGATCGCACCCTCAGTCGATTCTGTCTCTTTGCAAGAGGTGCTCTGTCACATCTGAGTCTCCGACCCATAATCATAGGCTTGGCATGCTGCTTCATCCATGGAAGTAAGCTAGACTGGTTTGATGACCTCGTCCGCCTTCGGGGTTACTGGATTTGCGAGCTGTTGTGATCCTGCACAATACCGGCACCACCATGCTTCTGTCAGCCATCGGCGCTGCCTCATAGAAGCCTAAGCAGCAGACTGCAGTGTTGCGGACTTTATACTATACACATATCCAGGAATACTAAACTGATACCCTATTAGTTGCATCCTCATGCGCTGCAACGATGTTTCAAGCCTATCCGAATCACTGATCAAATTGCATGACGACACGTCAGTACTACCGTCGTAGTACGATCCAATAGGGTCTGCAGAAGGTCTTGCGACAGGCTTCAGATTCACGGAGTGATATCCTTTGCTTTAGCTCGAATTATAGGCATGCCGAACTATCTAACTGACGAAAAACCATGTGCACTCTATTGTCCGTCCGTGTTGTGTAAGCACAGTCTTTTCACAGGTTAAACGGTCACACCTCGCTGTCCTTCTAACCATAGCCGCGCGGCGGCCGAACCGTTTGGCTACGATGCCGCCATGGCTACTTCTCGGGAGCTGCCCGAACGTGCTCGTTTGCAACTTTAGGATAGTGCCACCGTACTTATGCAAGACTGATGTCGTCCAGACCGAACGGCATCTTCGATTCAAACCTCGTTAGTTTATGTTTTACTGTGTATTGCCCATCAAGGCACCGCTGATGAAATCTGATCCATGAAACTGCCGATGCCTTTGGCCGGCTCGCAACAGTGAAACACGAATTCTCTCGGAGACATTTGTCTGCGAAGCATGCTACCAGCGGCCTGGCGGCTACCAGAGAATTTCATGCTAGCTCCTCTTGCGCAACAATTGCCTTTAGCTTAGTTCGACAAGGGTGACGGGCCCGAGTGCAACTGGCGAGCAGGGGTCCACCGGAAAATCCCCAATGGCTGCGGTCCGTTTGGCGGTCACCAGGCTCAGTCGTCCAGCATGCAAAGCATTGCTACCTTGGCTCGTCAATAGTGCTGAGCATCTTGCTTCATGGCGTGATGTCCTTGCCAGTCCCTGTTGAATTTGCCAATGTCAACTGACTAAAGTTACTACACTACACTATAGTTTACCATACTACACGACGCTGCACGACACTTTACTATACTGTACTATACTGTACTTTACTGCACTATACTGTACTTTACTGTACTACACTGTACTATATTATACTGTACTCTACTGTAGGGTACTGTAGTATACCATACCATATTCTACTGTACTATATACTATATACTATACACTATCCACTATACACTATGCACTTTATACTATATACTATATCCTACATACTCTTTACTATATACTAGAAAATTATATACTATATACTATATGCTATGCTATATTATACTGTACTATATGACTATACTATACTATACTATACTATACTATACTATATTATGCTATACTATACTATACTTCAGTACCTAATCTCACGCCGTAGCATGAGCCCTGAAGGTTGGCAACTCCGAGCCAGTATAGCAGCACCCAAGTCGTCATATCAAACTATTGAGCCCCTCCACGCACGAACGTCTTGCCTGTCCTTGCACAGCTTTGTTCAGTGAGGTTTGCGAGAACGGGTTTGAAGAGTTCTCATCATACTCCAATGCAAAAGAAGAAAGTGGTCAACTCCGGCCCAGGATCCCAAAGTCGTGTCCCACTTACAAGCGACAAGTGGCAGAGCGGTAAGATGTGATTTCTGCTACACCGAGCCCGTGCCAGCACCCTCAGCCCAGCAGAATGTCCAATCCGAGGCACTCCTCGTGCAATCCAGTGGGCGGTATCTGCCTGGCACAAGCTGAGGCAGCAATGCTGGCCACGATGACAATGGTGGACAACAGCGACAAGTTGTGCGCAGCTCTCAGGTACCAGGCCTCGTCTTGGCTCAACGGGAAAAACTTCACAAAGTTGGTCGAATGGCCGGTAGTGGACAGTGTCCCCTGGCACACCCACGTTGGACTGGACCATCGAGGCCACGTGAATCTGTGCTGCACTTCGCTATCAGACAGGTGGCCTTGCGCTCAGATGTTTTGTAGATCGGGCACATGTACAGATTTCCGTCGATCACTCGCCTGCGCAGTGCAGACAGACAGTCTTGAAAGAACGAACACCGGAGTTACAACACTCGCAGCCGACACGTAACGAACACGGTATCATTCGGGACACGTCCCACGCCTAGCTCCTTGCAACTTTGGCAGCGATCTTCTGGGAGGCGGGCTTGGAGCTGTCTGTGATCGCCAGTGGCTCTAGGTGGATGACTGGCATCTCAACGAACACGACGTCCTGTGACACATCTTGTCTGACGGGCATGCAGTGCAGTTCGTGCTCTGCTTGCACCAACACGGCCGGTACGCGTCATCGTTCCGTTGGTCGGTAGGAGGGTTTGTAGCTTCAAGATCTAATCTCCGTATCACATGCATGTGACACGGCAGGCGGCTTCACGGAAGTCAGTGCCGTGGAGAGACGTGCCGTGTCCTTGTCGGACTCTTTCAGCAAGCCCTTGGACTTGTCCTCGGACATCTCAAACGGCGGACAGCAGCCAAACACGATGAAGCGAAAAACTAAGATTATGCTGAACAAGCTTGGCTCGGACACCAAGTTTGAGGACAACACACCAACACCAAGGTGAGAGTCTGCGCAAAATCCATTGCCCGAGAGACAGATCAGATGTGCCGATGCTGTCTAGCGTGATGGGATGCAAATTGCAGCTCGACACCTGTCACTGCTCGGGCCACCACCCAGCCACATCCTTGAAGGAAGAGTCCGTGAATGTTGACGCCGTTCCTGGGCCATGCCCGGCGTCGAGAACGCGACCCTTCACTGCTCCTGCTGCTGTTCTCTGCAATAAGATCCACACGGGGGTGGCGATTGCAATGTTGTGCTGTCTTGCACCTCAGCGCCACAGGCCGCTAGTAAAGGCCACGTGGCGGTTCCCCAGCACATCCCTTCAGCACATCCCTGGTACCTTGCCCTTGACATCAGCCCTCCTTGCCTTGCTCTTTTCCGAGGACAAGGCGGCAGTGGTTTCAGAGAAAAACTCGAGGGTGTCGATGGGAATCTTCGTCTTCCTGGAGGAGCTTCAGTCAAGGAAGTCAAACTATTGATAAAACTGACAATCAAGGCCTCGCGTGCAGCTGCAGGGCCGCGGTCATGAAGCCCTGCAATTTTGGCGACTGCACACGAGCATAAAAACTCCATTCCGTGCCTGTGGAAAGAAGAAGCAGGAAATCCAGTAGCTCAACGGCGGCCTATGGTACAAACCAAGTTCACGGGACGTCTACTCCGCTTGATTGTAGTCAGCTTGCACAGCAAATCAGTGGGTTCGACACCCTTCGACCAGCCACTTCACCAAGAAGCCGATGCGGGCGATGAAGTCTACCACCTAAGCCCCACTTTTCTCTTTCTCACGATGGCGGATCCATCGTGTCAATCCAAAGCTGGAAAGAGTTCAATCTGGCGTGTCTTCTACCACAAGGCGACCCGATGTTGCATCGTATGGTTTAACCAAAGCTGCGAAGGAGACCGGGATAACGAGCAATCCCTTCCTGGATCTTGACGGCAGCAAGTTTTTTTCAACGGCAGCAAATCTTTTGTCATATCAGATCACTGCAAATGACGATGTGCTACACTATCTTTATCTGGTCAACAGCGACAAGTACCATGGTGTCGCGTGTTCAGGAGGTGGAAGAAGATCAGAAAAGTCGCCCGCCGGCCACATCCCCCCAACACCCGCTCTTGCACGACTATGGCTTTAGTTGGGCATCAGTGTTCCTGCGAGACAGCAATACAGGAAATTTCCTCCTCAGCACTGCCTACCTTCCACCATTGTGATCATCTCTGCAATACCTGATCGCGACACCCACAAGCTACAAGCCTTACTCAGCGCAACACCCAGGAGTTCAGCGGCTTCAGGCAGGGATATGCAACCTGCGCCGGTGCCCAAAGACCCCAAACTCCCGGCAGTTATGGTCGGTTCACAGACCGGTGTGAGCCTTTCCCCAATTGCCTGGGACCTTCTGCTCCTGGAAGGCGTTGAACCTGCAAACCAAGGCAGTACAGAGCAAGGCACCTGGGGCGGAACGACCGACTGCACGCTTGGGACGCGGCATTCCCTCCAGCTCCGCCGACATCAGCACCGTACCCTTGATGGCCTGCATATCCATACTCACTTTTTATTGCGATAGGATTGCTACAAGGGTACTAAAACGCTATTGTGTAATGGCAAGGTTGGTATGGTGCTACTAGGCGGAATGCGGCTGGGTGGATTTCAGATTCCATGCAGATCCCTGCTTGCCTTGCCCAGCATGACCAGGCTGGACTTGACCACCTTAATGAGCTTCTCGATGCGGGCATATTCCTGCGATGTTCTTCGGTTCTTGAGCCAGTCCTTTCACTTCTCCCGCCCAGGCCTGGCTGTGGAAGACACCAACGGAGACGATACCGCCTGTCACAATTCAGGCTCGAGTTCGCAGAAACTCGATTCGCTCGCTCTCAGTGGACCTTGAGCAGTCTTTTTGTAGGTTTCGGCGTGGGCCATTTTGCTCTTCACCGCGTCCGGAATTCGCTGCAAGAACTCCTTCATGCCCGCAGCTGTGGTCTAAGCAACCAGGAGATGGTCATGTCTCTGCTGCTGGCATCACGGCTGAATGACCATGTGTAGTGCACCGACGCATGTCCTGCGCCATATCCGCAACAATTTCTTCTGGCTTCTTGCCACCGCCACCCGAGGAAATGCGGGGCCTTTTTGGCAGTGCCGTGAGCTTGTGCACTCGCAACAAGAAGGCATAAACTAGAAGCCAGAAAGTTCGGACACCAATCATTAATACCCATGTCATCAGGGTAAAGTATAGGGAATCCCAGCATAAATTATCCTACACCCATGTTCCAACTTTCTGAGGTTCACTCTGGCCAGCACCAAGGCCGCGACTGAACGCTGACAACTGTATCCAGGAATTTCTTGGCCTGGTTGAACCTGGCTCAGCTCAGGTATGGCGACATAGCCAAGAGAGCTGAAAGAACAAGTTCATGTTGGAGACAGGCTACGCCACAAGTTTCTGAGCTGCTGGTTTAAGTCTCCGGCTGGGCTGTGATGAGCGCATTTGGGTGCAGCCTCGTACGCGTAAGACCAAAGGTACAGAAGAGAAACTACCACAACATGGGTGCCGTGCCCGAAAATGCGGGGGTCCTGCACTTGTCATCTCAAATCTTTCGACTAATCAATCAGTCAACCAAGCAACCAATCCATATCAATCCATCCATGCGTGCATGCACGCTTTTCGGTTTAGAGACCTGACTTTGAACAGATTCCGCAGAGTCCTCTCTTAGGCCATTAAGGGCCAAAGGCTTGGAGGGGTTCGACCAATGTCCGGCAACACAAAAACTCGCAATGTCGTCATTCCCCTTTCTCAACCGAGCTCGTGCTTGTCACACCCTCACACACTCTCTGTACTAAGTGGTTTTGGGAAGTCCTCTTTTGTCCGCGTTCGCGGCTGCCATATCAGATTCCTGGCACACGCCGATAGTGGCCTTGACACAGGCCGCCTTTGCCTGCAAACGCGCGCGAATGCGTCCAGCCGGACTTATTTGGGTCTCAGGCTCCTGATGATGTGTTTGCGTGCCTCCGGCATCGCTGGCGTGTGGAGTGCAGCTGCTTGCAAAAAAGGCTGCATGCCAGACATATTTTCCGTTGTTCCTCCTAAGCGGAACCTCTCGCTCTCATCAGGCCTTCTCGAGGGCTTACAATCGATACAAAATCACAAGTTCAGGATGATACTCCGTCTTTCGCATGGACGGAGGTTGGAACATCAAACTGAAGGTTGCACTGGCACAAGCAAACACCTGCTTGTGCAAGGTGACCAGGGCTTTTGTGCCACACGGACTTCTGACGCAGAGGACGCTTCAAGGGTGCAGCTTGAATGCATCTCGGTGTCCTCATCCATAGGCAATGACTTGAGATAGTCTCGGGTCTCCTGCAGGCCTTCGTCACACAGGTCCGACGTAAAACCACAGCTGTATACACCACCATGTTGAGTCAGGTGCTTCCCTCTTCAGGAATCCAATATGCCTGATTTGCACGAGGTTGGCGTACTCCGGGCATCAAAAGACTTTGAAGCTCGGATGCAGGCTTGGAGGTTTGCAAACTTGAAGCCTTTCTCCAGAATCCTCTCCTAGATTTGCAGAGGCTTTTGCCGAGATCATGACTGCAACATTCATAGCCCCAAAGGCCCCAAGCACCACATACCTGCATTGCCTGAGGCTTGCACGCTGAAGTAGCCCTTGAGCACTGCAGAGATGAGTCTCACGTCCTCACGATCTTCACAGCGGATAAGCTGCATGGGATGCAGTCCGAGCAGGGTCAGACTTCCTTGTCGTCAGTTACTCGCCCTCCATAGTTCACTTCCGCAATGATGTACCTTCGTCAAAACAGCTCCACAGATCTAAGATGCCGAAGTCTGTGGCAACGGGGCACCGCAGCGTGATCCATGGAACGTCTGGCTGGGACACCAGGTACATGCGGACCTGCTCTCGAGAGACCTGAGAAGCCCAGAGGCTGGTCGGTGCCGCAGAATGCCCCAATCAATGACACTCCGCGTGCCTGAAAGTCCGAGTCCATCCATTCATAGGGAATGTTCCAACCTCAGCCGCAGCGTGCCAATGGTCGAGAATGCCATCGCAACGCCGAATCTCTGGTGCTTCAGACATGCCGAGGGTCGGACCAATCGGGCCGAACTTTCGACGTTCGAGAATCACTGCATGGAAGAAAGCAAGCCCAAACAGAAGCTTCTTGAACCTGGGGCACGACTTTTAGCACTCCGAAGCAGCCTTTCTGGAGCTCCCATGGCTTCTCGCAATTTTGAGGACCAGGCTCGGCTGGCTTGGAAGGGCAGCTTTCAAAGACATCCTCTGCCATGCTGCACACAGTTCGTATGTGTTACCCGACATGATCGCCATCCACGCAGGTCCTCGCCAATGTCTTGGTAGGTACGACCCAAGTTGGCTCGCAAACCTGTTAGAAGTCAACTCTTCATCCCATGCAGCGATTGCTGAATACGTAGGGACTTCCGAATCAGCTTAGCCAGACGCCCTTTGGAGGCTCATTCGTGATCTTGATGCCACTTTGCAAGACCGGAACAGGGAATTTGGGAGATGGCATGCTCGTCAGCCACAGCCTGCGTTGGAATCCAGAATCCAGCAGAGCTGCTGAGGCACAGCTGAAAAGACTAAAGCAGAAGAAGACCAGCCAGTCCGACAGCCCGACAACCCCAGACGGCTCATAAAAAACCAAGCTGGATTGAACCGGCCTGTAGTCGGGATTGATCTTGTCAGGCGCTTGTGACTCTTGGATTGCTTCCAGCCTGCCATGACGGCAGCTTCTTCAATAAAAAGAAGCACCGGCTGGATTCACTTTTGCACAGCTCGGGTAGTTGGCTTCTGCTAGCATGTCAGTGTGCTTCGGAGGCGTCCTCATGACATCATAGTGCAGACAACAGGGGTCCTTGGCATCCAACTGTCCGCAAGGTGGCAGTTCTGGAGGCAGACCCAGTCTCCCGTGTCCCATCCTTGAAGCTTGGCACGTTTATCGAACAGACAAGGACGCAAGCGCCAGTTTCGATGCACCCCCTGGCTAGGGACCAGACCTAGCTTGATCAAAGCTTCGGCTTTGGGTCCCTGCACATCGCAGGCACTCCATCAAGCCCTGGTGCAAGCTTCCCCTCGACCCCACAGCCATCTCAAACGGAAGCTGAGTTTAAGATCACTTTTGCTGTCTCAGCGAGGAACCTGCCTGTCCCTGCCCCAGGGAAATGAAATGCAACTTTTCGGTGTATCCTTTCTCGGCAGCCAGGGTCAGCAAGTACCTGCCCGGCTTCGGCCAGGACATCTATGGATGGGTGCCTGTCAATGAACCCCATGTCCCTATCGACACCAACCTACAAGCCCCGGAAGCCCTTAAACCCCTAAACTCGTCAATGTGTCAGGCCACTAAACCCCAAAACCCGCAGATACTAAACCCTACAATCCTCAACTCCTAAACTCCCTCAAGCCTAAACCCCCCAAGGCTCACTCGGTGGGATCAGCACCGGCAGAGAGGACAAAGATCAAGGGCATTGTGGCCACCGAATCCTGGGAGCATGTGATGTTGGTTAGAAAGCTACAATGGACTGCAACATTATAACTTATGACTTAATAACTATCATATAGTAAAAATAATAATGATACTAATAACTACTATAACACATTGCTAGACCATACGGTAATATACCACGATACACTACAGCAACTATAGCAAACTAGAACAAACTATAATCATCTACTGTCAAGAGTTAAGGGTTCGGGGCTTTTCGAGCCTCCGACGGTTCTTCACACTTGCCAGGTCTACTGACTACTGCCAGTTGATGGGGGTTGTTATAGATAGCATGTTAGCGTTCGTGTTTGTATACTATAGTACATTCTAGTGTATTGGTACATTAGCCCCGAGCCTCGCTAGACTTCCTACTCAAGACTCAACTCAGAAGCCAGGCACTTCCAGTCACACAATAATGATAACCAGTATTATCAGTAGTAGTACTCGTATTCGTAGTCTTTGCATGTGTACTAGTACTTGTAATCACGCACGGCGGTGTCGCTCACATATTTATTCCAACCTTCGGACCTTCATGTTGCCCACGACAGCTCAACGTCCCAACGCCACATGTCCAACTGTCGGGACCCTGGCTGAGTAGCAACTCGCCAAGTTGAAGGGCGGTGACCTGTGGACTGCAAAATAAATGCCTGCCTAAGTACGTCGCAAACAGTATGGCATGGTACAACCACACAGTGCTCTGATCCTGGCTCGATGAAGAGTTGGCCCAGTTCATGGAAGACCTGGACGGGTGGCAACAGCACGGCGGCTTCGGTCTCGAATTGCAACTTGGACTTAAATCAGACTGCTCCTGGTCTGGGGTCCATGCAACATTCCGAGCCACGAAGTTCAAGAAGTTCTCTCCTTATCACGGAAGGCTCTGACCCTGGTCTTGCCCAATCATGGATAAGGGCCGCACGCATGCTCTTGATGACCAAAGCTTGCTGGAATGCAGTGAGCTTCGTGTCCCTGCAAGCCGGGCACGTGCAGGGAGGCATCTGTATGCATACATACATACATACATACGTACATACATACGTACATAAATCACATGTGCCTACATCTGACATATGTATACATATACTTATACATATATGTATACATACATATGCACACATGAGCATGAGTGTATGTATATATATATATATATATACATACATATATATATATATATATAGAAATGTACTCATACACATACACACGTTCACATGCACACACATATACATACACATCCACATGCATCTACATAAGCATGTACAAGTACATGCACATATATATATATACACATACATACACGAACATACGTACATACATACATACATACGTACGTAAATACATACATACAAATAACCGGATGATCGAAAATACTTCCGATGTATCGCTTCAGCCTCAAGCCTAGTAACTAGTAGCACAGTCCCAACTGAAACCAAATGTAAAGCCTTGCGCCTTCAAAGGAACCCTTATTGTAGCCTTACAGTGCCCGTAGGGTCCGGACCAAGGTTTCGGCATGGGTTGCTGGTACCTGAGGCAAGAGGGTCCATGTGATGCTCTGAGGGGTCGTCCACAAAAGTCTGGTAAGGGCAGGACATGTCATCACTTCGACAGAAAGCCTCCCAGCCGCTGTCATGTGCGATTGCCTGGTTCGAAGTCATATGCTACCACATGTTCTGCAACACAGCATCTTAGCATGCATGCATGCATGAAGCGAGACAGAATTCACAAGGACACTCTGACCTCCTTAAGACCCACAAACTGCATCTCGCCGTTGTGCGCCGTCAGTCGCTCCAGTACGTCCAACTTCACCCAAGCCTGGAGCGATGTTCAAAGCTGGAGAAATTGCCCTTTCTTCGAGCTTGTATGTCGGAGTGGTTTCTGAGGCTCGGACAGTTTTGTCCACCCAGGCGGGGCAAGCGACGCTGATCTCACCGTCCTCTAGAACGCCTTTACCTTCACGAAGGGAACCCGGAACAGGTGCTTAATCTCAACTCCTCTTCGTCTGCATGGTGCCTGCTTCGGCATTGCGCAAGAAGAAGAGCCACTCTGTTGGCCTCGGGTCACAGAATCTCAGCTTTCGAAAAAATTCACACCCGTTCTCACCATGATAGGATTTGTGCCTACCACGACAATCCATCGTGCTTTGACATTGACAAGACTGTAGGTCCTACTGTGACAGAGGCAAGGACCAGAACTTGACAAGGACAGCCTCTACGTACAGCGACAGGAAAACAGTCCGTAACTTGACAAGGACAGCCTCTACTTCCAGTGACAGGAGAAACGACCATACAATCGACAAGGGCAGTGTTTTTACATTGACAGGAGAAAAGATCATACCTTGTTTGTGACAGCTTTTACCGACACCGTGCACTTTTTCTTCTGGGCCAACACATCCTGTGTTTCTCGAACAAAGACGATGGCAGGTTGCTGCTCTGAAGGAACCCATTTCCTAAAAAATAACGGCCGCCTCCGCAGAGTCTCTCAGACGTGGACCGGAAGCCACAGGGGATGTGTATGAACGATGGGCGCAAACATGACTCTTTGATTCACGAACTGAGTTCTTGCCAACAAGCCTAGCACGGATAATGAAGGAACGTGTTACAATCATCGTACATACTATCTATAGTCAAAAGTTGTTGTAGTCGAAGAGTTTTTCAAATTCTTGAAGTAAAGGCTGCCCGGTCCCCTACGAAAGCCCCCCCGGCACCCACTCCACTGGCAGTCTCCGACAACAGTCACAGGGATCGAGCCCGTTGGGGCCCGCGATCCTTGTGACATTTCGACAGCCCTCGTTTTCGGAGGATGGGAAGGTCACCACGATGTAAAACTGCCAATAGTCGCTAGGATTGGACCTTGTAGTGTCATATCTCCCCTGACTCTCGCCGCATCTTAAACATGGCGACAGTAAGCCGGCACGTGGTCGTTACTTGCATGAATGCATGATTGTGTATGTTTTTTGTGCGGCCAGGTTGCAGACACGGTTGGCACCGGAACGGAACCCGCAGAACAAACCACCGGGGGCGAGCAGGCTACGGGCGTCGATGCAATGATTCGTGTCTGCGCCAGAGAGCGCGACAGGGGCAGTCTTCAACGAAAAAACAGAAAACCGCTACGTAGCAACGGCAATCAAGATGACGATACTACTGACAAATATCTGCAAGCACACTTCTGTAGGTTTGCTAGCTGCTCAGCAGCCAATCCAATGTAATTGAGCATGAGACATGAGACGAGTCGGCCACGATTACAGCTTCTGCTTGGTGGCATGCTGGAGCAAGCACAACACTAGACGTAAGCTCGAAGAGAGGGCCGGTGTTCCACCCCACAAAGAAGACCAGGAACCCAAGCAAGACCACGCAGGTGCCATGCCACAGGGGAGGGCGCGGGGGTATACTCAGGGGTGGGCTTAGTCCCTGCATCACATATTTAATTCACATCCTAACAGTACAATTCTTTGGGCTGGAGGCAATCACGATTGGTCCCAAAATCGCACAAAACGTGCCAGAAGTGGAGTTTTCGACCCCACAGAATCAATCAGCAGCCAAAACCTCTAAAATCCTGCATCCCTGCACCCCTCAGCACGGGCATGGGGGAGTCAGGATTTGGAAGTTCTAGGGCCCAAAAGCATCAACAAAAAGGCGCGGGGGAGTCAGGATTATTGAGTTTTCGGCCCCAGCTGTCATGGCTGTCATGGTAGGAGTTGACGTCGTGGTAACTGCACCGTGTGGCTTTCGAACCTTCGCTGGACCTGAGGGACAAACTTGATGGTGATCTTGTTGAGGAACTTCGAGTGAACCTGCACAACCCGGCAGCTGTAAGAAGCCACCGCAAAGCGCACCGGATTAATGAAACGGTTCGCCTCGTTTCTGAGGATCTGAACGGTGATGAGGAAGGAGAAGAGCAGTTTGTGGTCCTCACACGGCACCACGCATGAATTTCATCACTGTCGCCGCTCTGTTGCTCCAAGAAGTCTGGCACTGCGAAATCGGGCAAACTCGTAAACACGTATCAGAAGCTTCAAGAAAATGGTCCTCGAACAAGCCACGGCAGATGTTCAAGAAGATGAACCTCTTAGGGCTCGTCATCTTGCAAGGTAAACTTTACGCTGTTCAGGAGGAGGCCTCGTGAAGTCGTCTACAAGGATGTCGATGCGTTTGTTGATGTCCTGCACAAGCTCCCAGATCGAACAGCCCATGCTCTTGACCCAGCTCCCTGTCCCTGTCCTCAGACTGTTCTGCATCACGCAACCTGCCCTGGAAAAGGAGGACGAAGAACTCGAGGCTGTACCTCAACAAGGTACTGTGGTATGTTACAGGCTACGGTATCGGAGGAGCTGATCACTGTGCACAACTTGTGTGCCACTTGTTGGGGCCGTGGCTGGTACATGGGGTCGATGTTCGCCAAGTCGGCTACCCTTGGCGACTCAAAGCTGGTGAGACGAGCAGGCAGCGCAGAGCTATAACATGCTGCAATGTACTAAAATAGACCATAAGATACCACTATGATATACTAGACTATAACTATAACCCTACTAAACTTTGACTACACCGTAAAGTGTTTCACGAGCAGTCGTGACCGTCCGAGGTGCACGAAGTAGAGAATCGATGCCCTGCAAGTTTCTGAGCTGTTGTCCACAACTTCGTCGTGCTTGCACCCTCACATCAACTTTGACCGCAAGGCCTTGTCGCAACGGGTCTCAGCTTCTCCCGAACTGCATCGATTTCCGTCATCGCCTGATTTTCCCAAGCATGCTCAAAGGACACTCAAGCGGTCACATGCAGTGCCAGCCTTGTCGGCCACTTGCATCCGTTCCTGGCATTCCAGTCCAGTTCGCTTTGACCTCGGCGAAAGAAAGCCAGGCCACTCCATGCACGGAGGCAGCTCGTGACAGGCCGTGACAGGACTCGACTCTGGGGGCTTAACTGGTCCAAGGTGACGATCAGGGTGTCATCCTTCAAGACGTCGCCACCAGCCTGGTCACTTCAGAATCAGAGCGCTCCACACAATCAAAGGTTCAAGACAGCAGCCCGGCTGCAGTTGTCAAACAAGCTTTCATCAGCTCCAGATGCATACATGGCCTCAGCCAGCAGTTTGAGGATGAGCTGCTCCAGATCGTCCTCACCAGAAGAGAGTCAAAATCCGTGCTTGAAACCTTTGATATCAATCATTGCCTGCTGTATGCCTGGTAGCCGTGTGCAAACCTGCTAAACTTGCATCTTTGAGGAGACATGGTTCCATGAACTGCAAGCCTTAAGCCAAGGTCAGAAAATTGCTGGTCGCTAGATGAGTTCGGATCTCGTTAAACTCGATGTGACCAACCTGCCTGCCTGTAAACTCACTAAGCCGCAAACTCAGCATTAGCAACAAGTTTGGCAAAGCGTTTGGCAAGACCATGCAACAGATGCAATCACACACACAGCAAGAATGGAAATCAAGGCAATCCGACGAGAGAAAACGTTCAGATCTATTTCCGGGTCGGGCGATGGTGGCTAGACCGGAGGTAAGCCACTTGCTACGCTCGGCGGTGCATCAAGTTCAGGTTGATATCACCGATGACCGGACTGAAAACTCAACCTTGCAAAAGCTCTGTGCGCAGCTACGAGAAACCAAGTAAGTTGCCCAGTCCTGGGTTTTCTTGTCGGCTGCAATTTGCACGACAAGCTCTTGGCGCTGTTGCCTGCCATGTGTACCATAGAACTCTGCCATTAGAGCTGTGTACACAACACAGGCCAGGCTGACGCCAAGTCCGGCCGCTCATTTCCAACGACTTCGGCCACGAGCTGCTCCTTGCACACATGCATTAGCAAATAGAGCAGGTGGAAATTAGGCGTCGGCCTCTAGGCCCAGAAGAGTGACGGTGAAGTTGATGACGGTGACCTGTCGTTGCCCCGATGAAAACGGCTCTCTATCGCCAGCAATATCGATGAGCTGCAAAATCTCAAACTGCAAACTGCGACTGCAAACACACCTCTGGTCTCTCGACGGGAGGCTCTGGCTTTCAACCATGATAAGCGATTGAGAGTGCATCAGCTGCTCCGGCACCATGCTGTGCGTCAGAGAATGCCACACCTGGCCTTGATGCAAACCTCGGGCAAGTAGTGAGGATTGGCCATCTTAGTTGTGACATAGAAGGCCTCAGCAACGGCGTCGTGTTGAGCAACCGAGCATGCAGGAACACGAAGTTGGGAGGACGACAAAATTCTCGTCGTATGGCACATCTTCGGTTCCCAAACGAAGCAACAGCTGCCTGGCTCAAGCGAGTTGCAAACTGCTTCGCCAAATCAACATCAAAATGTGGCGAAAGCGAGCTTGGCGGACCCCCCTCTCTTGAAAAGTGCTTTCGTCAGCACAGGCTCGAGTGCAGGGTCCAATACCTGTCATGCGAAACGACCCCACCTCACTGCATAAGACTTAAAGCACGCCTCTTCCACATTTTCGATAAGGATGGAGTGGCCGTTGCGTATGCACCTCGAGCCCCAAGGCACATCCGGCTGCATCTTATGGTATGCCAGGCGCACAAGCATCTCGCGACGCGCTCCAATATGTGTCGAAGGTCGTATATATTTGCATCTCCTTGCCTTGAGGGACACAAACGCAACTACGGCACCGAAGCCGGATGAGATGGAAGGGCTGGGTGTTTGGCTAATTAATAATAATAGTAATAATAATAGTAGTAGTAGAAATAGCAATAATACTAGTAACGGTATTGGAACAATCATGAGGTGAAAAACTTCAGCCCGATGAATCCTGCAGTTCTGGAGCGATGGGCTGGCCCACGTCACCGTACCAGCCCTGCTCCTGAAGCGGAACCAAACCTTCTCGTGATATTTCTATAGAACTGAGGGCTTCGAGTTCGGAGTATCGGAGCATCGGCTCACAATCTGTCAAGCCTTGCGTCCTCAGGGAAAACATTGTCCTTGCAACAGTTTCCAGCAAACCACCTCTAACTCATGGTGCTGCTCGCGAACCTTGGCACATTTCAATACTTCCCCACATGTAGAACAAACTTTGGTTCGATGACAGGCTGCCGAATGCCGAAAGTGTTCAGTGCTGCTTGTTGCACCAGTCAACGTTTCCACCCCTCCACCGTGAAGAGTTGCTCCTCACCGCTGCTGTTTATCAGACGAAGCACTTCGACTGGCCATCTTCCCCGCAATGCGGCTCCTTCCGTCGCGCGCAGCGATCCCTACCTCTACCACTGCCCGGATACCATTCTTCCTGGTGCCCTTTGCAATCCCATCCTCTGCGACCCCAACCATTCCCCCATCCCATCCTCCGAAATAGTTTTTCCATAAATTTCCAATGCCCTCCAGAATTTCGCCAGCACGATGGGACTTCTCGGTTTTCCGCCACACAACCTTGCTAGGGCGAGAAGCCATGGTGCTAAGCGAAACTCTTCGAGCAGGTCGTTACCGGTTTCAGCTACAACAAATTACTTGACGACTCCACGCTGTTAAGAGGGTCGACCACGATGTCTACCTCGATTCAATCGCTCGGAGTGATGCTGAACTCCCACACGCTCGAGCTTCCCCGTTCCTAAGGGTGTATTTACGCAAATGTAGCAAGCTCGCAGTCACAAGTCTTGGAAGCTGACGATTCTAGCTTGCGAAGATACGTGCCATCGGAGAGCTTTGTGATAATGATGTTGTTCTCCTGACCAGCAGAGGGTGGATATCGTCACTGCCCATCAAACGTTTGCACATGTCGTCCAGCCTTGCCCATGTTGCGAACCCAGCGGTTAGCTTGACCCTGCGGATCCACCATGAGGGGCCACCGTCTTCCGCGCGTCACCTCCATCCGGAGACGGATCTGTGGGATATCGCAGCACAGTGCAGCAAAGAACCACCAGCCCACCATGAGGCCGTTCTCCACCGACAGATCGTCCGAGGGGAGAGCTTGGATGTTCCACATGCGAACCTGCTTGCCATGGCTGTAAGCACACAGTGTTGGATCGATCTCCCACCTCTGCCGGGTCGACCAGAACATCCGCGGCCTCTGTACTGACACGCGGTTTTCAACAATGAACTGTGAAGACATCCGGCAAAGCCTGCCAGTTGGGATCGCAAAGGAGACCTACGCCATCTGCCTGCTGCTTCCACTTGGCCACCTTGGACCATCACGTTAGAAAGATAGCCTACGCGTGCCTTTTGCGCTCAGGGCGGCACCAAACTACGGCGAAATTCTGCCGTAAAAGGCCCTGTGTACGCAATGAAGCCACCTGACATTCTCTGACACCACCATTCCCACCTTTTTCATGCGTTTCCAGCGGCACAGCAATTTGGAGCCTGCGAGGACAATGTTTCCAATCACAAACTTCAGGTTCTTCTCCAACACCTCACTGGCAGCCTGGGCACCCGAGTGGGTCGGCAAAACCGACAGCAAAGCACAGAGCACAACAAACCGTACCCGCTGACGAGGCCGTCCGTTCGGAAGCACTGAGGGGCACACATTCCAGCGCACACTCTCATTCCCCAGGCCAGCAAGTAGCTTTTCAGCACGGTCTAGCTTGATCACCTCAGACGTACGCGAGCAAAGGCTGTGCGCCTAGCTCCTGACCACCTTTCCCGTGCCTGGCAAGTGTCTCTAACTGACAGTGCTGAGTACTGACTAAAGAAGCTCTCGGTTTCTGCTGCGTTCCAACTCTGCACAGTTCGAGTCTTCTCCGGCTCACCACAGATGTGTTCACTGATCCAGCTTGCCTCCTGGATCCATTCTGCCTTACCGAACCAAGGTCGACGCGCAATCCTCTGCATCCGCCTCCAGTTGGGCAGCCTTCGAGGACGAACCGATTGAGATCTACATGCATGTATGCATGCAGACATATGTGTGTATGTGTATGTGCGCAGATGTGTGTGTACATATATTTTGGTATAAGTATATGTATATGTACATGTATATTTATATGTATATTGTGTGAAATGTACGCAGGAAAGTATGAAGATTCTACACATATACATAAATAAATGAATAAATTAATAAACAAATAAATAAATAAACATCTATATATAGGCATAGATGCAGATGCAGATGCAGATGCTGATACAAATCTAGATATTCTAGGTACATATATAGATATAGAAACAAATACCGGTGCAGATATAGAAACAGATATAGATATACACATAGATCCAGAAATAAGTTTAGATACAGATACAGGCGCAGAAGACATAGATCCACATATAGATATCATAGATGATATCGTTGAGAAACACCTTTACCTGCATCTACTTTACCGTAACTTGTTTTTCTGTACATCTTATATTCTATTACCACATGATCGTCGAAACGAGCGTCTGGCCTTGCGCTGGGCCGCAGCAAGCTGGGCCTCACGACGTCCGGTCGGCTGCCAGGTCTTCAGGTCGTTTCTCGAAACCCAAACGCAGCCCCGTCCTCCAGGGAGGCTACATTGTCCATCACCAGCTTCAATTCAGCCTGCTCCGCTCTTCTATCGACTCAAGCTTCGCAAGACAACAGAGCCCATGCTGAGCCAGATGAGAGCGCAAGATTACAATGTCGTGTCACAAGCGGCTTTCCTGGACGCAAGGAGTTCGGCATACATGTGCCGCAGGCGAGCAACGGTTGAGACACGTTGTGGTGGCTGCGCTGGCATCAGGATTGCTCGAAGCAGAAATGCGACTCAAGGCTTTCCTAGGTGAGCAGTCTCCTGACTCCCATGAACGGAAAGCGGTCAAGGATGCATCTTCCCATCGATGTGTTCAGCGAAGCTCTCGCAGCTGTGGCCAACCAGCCGAGCAGGATCTAGTCACCGTCCATCAAGTCGCACTTAAACTCTTAGAGTAGTAGCATGACGAGTGAAGAGCAGTGAAGGCCGTGGTCTCCTACAGGTCAACCGAAGCCGGTCTTCGGGAGTCTCGATGAGCCTCGTGTTCTCAGACTTCTGTCCGGATCTTGCCGAGCCGATCCCCGCGAACCAGTTTAAAGAGAGTTCGGACACGTTCAACCAGTCCTTGAGCTGATTTCCACACACTGCTGCGCCAGTCCGTCAACCACCAGAACAGAGATTCCTCCCGCCACCGATCATGGCCCTGAACGAAGCAGGTCCTTCCAGACTCGTCATCCAAGCTTCGCAAAGCCGAGCAAGAATACAGAATGTCCCACACCGTTACGTTGCAGCGTCCACGGAGGAGCGTCTTCTCCGCACAGGCCTTATCGATCATGGGTCCAACTGTGGGAAGCTTTTCAAAGATCAGTCCTCCAGCTCCCAACTCACAGGAAACGGCGTGAGCGGCTGCGATTCCAGATAGAAACGCCCCGGTAACGGTTCCGACGTTGTGAGACACATAGTCACCTGCGAAGAAGAGCCGCTTCATGATGGGCTCTCCGGCCCGCCGTGCAGCTGGCCTGCCACTTGAGCCTTTCTGCCAGAACGGCAAGCCCCACGGCCGCAGGACATGAGAGCCTTTCAGCTCTGGCAAGCTCCCAAACATCTCCTCCAAGCGGCCCAGCAGAAATTGGACCACGACGTCATCGGATTGATTGCTAAGCCGTTCCGCCAAGCGCCCGTCTGCTTCGGCCACCAGGGCAGGTGGATACGTGCCGGAGACAGGCGCAGTGAACTCAATTGAACACAAATCCACATCTTGGAGAAAGCTGCTCGTGCAGTTCGTGACAAAGTCCATGAAGAACTCCACCTCTGAAGGCCAAAAGTGCTTCTGGAACTCCAATGCCACTCGGATAGCACGACCCAAGCCCAGCTCCTTCCAAGCCTCTCGCTTCCAGCCAGGCAAAGGCTCGACTTCGACTTGACGCTCCCTCAACTCTCCTAAAGGCACCCCGAAGACTGCAACCCGCGACTTCAAGAAGTCCTTGAAGCCGTCACCTTCAACATGAACCAGCTGCGAGTCTGAGTCAAACCGCACTGACTTCACATGATGATTCAATCTCAAGTTCTGGAAGCTTGGATCTAGGATCTGCTGAACGATGCACTCCATTCCCTCCACAACTCGCCAGTCGCTCCCAACTCCATCAACGCTGTCATACTCGCAGTGCCTCCCAGCTGAAAGCTCGTGCAGAGGAGCGGTCCAGTCTTCAACTATCTCGCCGAAAAGGATTGCCGCAAACGCAGCTTCTTGTTCAGGTGAAAGCTCAAGTGATTTCTGCTCGAAGATGCGCTCAAAGACACGCAGGAGACTGTCATCCTTTCTCCCAACACTCTTCCACTGATTGTACCCAGCTTCGATGTCGTCCAGCAGGCCGAACATCTCCGCTACGACGGTTTGAGGTACTTGTTTCCCAGCGTGGTAAACGTTCATGTTCAGGTTTCGGGTCCGCACCATGCTGCAGTTGCCTTGCGTGGCCAAGTGTGTCAGCGGGTTCGCTGTGCCGTAATGGATCCATGCTGGACCAAGATCCACCCCGTACCGACCGTATTTCAGCGTTCGGCTGCGCCCACCAATTCGTTCTGACTTGTCGAGCAACAGCACCGACGAAACGTTAGCCTGCAGCAAATGCCTCACCGTCGAAAGGCCTGCTGGCCCGGCCCCAATCACTATGACGTCAAAGATCTCCTTTTGATCTTCTGAGGCTAAGGTTAACACGCAGCATAGAGTCACCACAGCGAAAGACCTCCAAGTTGCACGGAGCGGAGCGATCGGCATCTGTTCTTGAGCCTTGTACGCTGCAACGTGGACCAACGAGTTGTCACCGGCAACCTCATCTGGGCCATCTGATCCTAACATCGACACGCACAACGCCTTCTTGATGGCCAGCTTCTCTTCAGCAGCTGCCAGAGAATCCTCTGCAACCTTTAGCTTCGCCTGTTCATGGTGCGACTGTATCTTCAGAGGGACCAGCTTCGCGTGTCACGTACAGTACTAACAAGATGTAACAAATGCAGCGGAAAACAACCTCAAAGGGTTTCAGCAAAGACGGAAACCGGCATGTCCTCGTGCCCAGCACGGCACTTCTATCACTGCAGGTCCCCCGAAGCTAAAGGCCCGGCCTTCTTCGGTTCGATTTCCCGCGAGACACGCCCATAGACGTCCATGGCCCGCACCCACATGCCTCCCATGGCTCATGTAGCATCAACAATCCGTGTTTGGGGTGACGAACTGACCAGGTCCGATGGCTTGAATTCTGAGGATCCGATGGCGATGTCCCTCGCTGACATCATCTCTTCTTGCAACAAGCAGAGGGTCCAAACCGTCACCAGGCTTTTGTAGCTCGAGCACTCTCACACGAAAGTGTGGGAAAAGCCGCAATTCACTATTCAAGCAGCCCCAGGATTATTCCAACGAGTTCTGTCGTCCAGTTTGACGCCCCGGACACCTGTTGCTGTGGAATCCTGCTTACGAAATAGATTCCAGATGGTTCCCGACAGTATTCGTCTGGTTTCCACATGGGCTTTTGCAGCAGCAGTCTTAGTGTCTACCCGGCACCGTGTAGGAGTTCATCCAAAGCCAGGCACTAGGCAGAAAGCATCTAAACTGTTCGGCCGAGACACAGAGCGACATGGCGGCAGAAGACACGCTTTTGACCTGGCCAGGATTACATACATGGTGTCGCAGGCAGATGGACGGGTTATCATGCGAAGCGTCTGCAGCGCTTAGCAAAAGCCCCAGTAGCTTATCGCAAGTGGCAACGAATAGATGATGAGCAACACCTGCTACATTGACTGTGCATGGGAAACTCTGCAGAAATGAGTCTTCCCATTAATGACCTGCCAAAACAAGCTACAGTAGAGGTTGATGAGAGACGGTTCAACAAGATCCGTCCGAGCCTTTTCGGCCACGAAGTCTTCCCTGACACACAGAGGCATGATGGCGTTTCAGCTTCCTGCAGTATCAGTCAGAGCCACCTCTTGATGTACTTCTGCAACTTTTGGGTCAGCTTGGCGTTGTTGGCCAAGGCATCCTCCGGCTGACAGGAACGTCGTCAACCGCTGATTGGGTTACCGTTGCCACCCACTCGTCGGAAAGGCTATGGCAGCAAGACGCCCAAGCTCACAATGATGGGACCAACCGGACGGTGATCGTCACATCCCTTCGCAGAGGCCCAGATCTCTACAAGTGCTCTCTCGGATCCTTGTCGTAGGTCTTCAGATTGTCGAGGAACTTCGTGTCGTTCATGAGCCTGCTCGTTGTGGTGCTCTTACCGGCTCCACGCTCTGCATCGCTCTGCAGCACGAGGGACATCTGCATCAATCTGCCGTGTCAATGCCAAGTGGCTTCTTGGCATCGTCCCAGCTCTCTTTCTGGCCTTACCGGGTATGAGTGGTCGCTTCGAACTTGTGCGCCCAAAAACCGATTTGTCACACGGCGTCATCGGCTGCACTTTCATGCCGACTCTCAGCATCCTGTGTAACACGGCAACCTGCTCTATCCTCTTTTGTGAGAACGGAACTGATAGTAGAAAGGCAAGCAGTTCCAAGATCCAGGCCGAACAACAGACACACCGCACTCAAGACAACCTCCACATTTGAGATAGACTCCGGGCATCATGCATGAAGGCATGGGGACACACAGTATCTGCATCAATAAGGGTGCCTCTACTAGAGGCGGAGGCTTGGCAAACGACTTGACCTCTTGAATGTCCTGAAACGGAGCAGCTATGCACTGCCTCATCGCCACGTGGCTTTATCCAATCAGGCAAATTCACCGTCCTTCTTGTCGAGGGAATCAAGCGATTTGATTGCCGCATAATACTCGGGCAATGCCTACATCAAGGTGCTTGCAAACACGAGAAACCCGCTGACGAGTCGTCGATGAGTGTTGACATCAGGTGTTCACCTCGTCGAGGTCTTTCTGGCAGTCGGCCTTTATGCCATTGGCCTGTCAGAATCGCAAAGCATCTTTACGTGTCGTCATAAAAGTTGACTTTAGCTCCTTGCCTCCGCGGCAGCTTCCGAGGCAGCTTTCTCGTCAACGGCACATGCCTGTGGAGCAGCTGGGTGATCCCTTGGACACCCATGCACCCACCCGGCAGCAATGGTCGAGATTCCGTGGCACTCCTTTTCATGACGCGAGACCGCACCCGCAACCCAGATGCGGCTTTACCCACCATCGCCGCCAGCCCCAATCACGTGATGGCCCATAAGCCCACCCTTTCACGGTCTTCACTGAGTCAATATATCCCACCAAATGTCGCAGGCTGGGCAGGCAGGGAAGACATGACGACTGGCGACAAAACTATTGAATAGTTCAATAGACAGCAATACAGAACTTGACGAGAACAAAAAACAAAGGCGAAGTCGCGAAGTGGAGAGGGGCAGTCTTCCAGGACAGGCCACTGGTGCGACGCAAGTTTCCTGGGTTTCGGTGACTTGTAGGCAATGCAAGGGAGATACTGCATCTGCGTTAAGGCTGTGGTGGTGACGTGTCTCAATACACCGTGTTCGTCACCATGCTCTTCCGCGTGTTTGTTTAGGTCCAGAGCTGTGGCTGTGCATGACAGCATGACAGTACATGCTTGCAACAGTACATGTTAGCAGCTTCCAGCCTCGCTCTTTTCTTTTGCAATCGCCTGATCTGCTTGCACCTGCGAGTCAGGAGGACAGGAGGACCGGTGTGCCAAGAACATGTCTGACGTACAGAAAGTCCCACGACACGAGTTTTGTAGGGTCATTCTAAAGCTCTTGCCTTCACCATGAGCTCTGCAGTATCTTTCTTCGCCTGCTCGATCCTCGGATGGTTTCACAGCTCAACTTTAAGTTCACCACCAGCCAGTGGACTAGCTCGGGGAGGTGGGTGCCAGCATGGGTGCTACTGTTTCAACAGTTTCAGCTTAGTCGCGTGGGCTGCATCTTGGCCAAGGATGCCTGACTCGTCAGCTCGGAAGGATATGTTGGTATATATGTATATTAACCGCATCATGTCTTAGATTTTCATATGTTAGTATGTTATATCTGGAAACTATAATGTATCACGGGTTTGTATGTTATATATCGAGATACTTTTGTGCTGCGTGTGACAGTTGGGCTGGGCCTTCAGATCGTCCACAACAGACTTGGTCTCGTTCAGCGTCTTGGAGCCAATGGTGTAGCGTTCCAGCTTGGTGGTCAGCTCCCCACGCCTGCGCAAGTCGAGGCAATTTCAATGCAGAAATCTGCGTGAGGCACAGGGCCCAGGCTTTTTGCCCACCAGGTCTGTGAAGAGGCCGATGAGCTCCAAGTAGGAAGTTGGAGTCATGTATGTTCTTCTTCGCAGACCTCGCTGCTCGGGAATGCTCTGTGAAATCTTGCCAGGGCCCTGCGATCATTGCCTGACCATGGCAGAGGCTCAAGCTTTCGAAGAAGTCCTCTGCGGCATCTTTCGAAGTGCTGTGCATGTACCTGGTCGAGCAAAAAGGAAGGAGGAGTGCAGCACTTGGCAGGGATGTTCTAGGACTGCAGGGCACTGCGACACCTTTGAGAGCTGGTCCACCAAAGACTCCAGGCCTTGAGCAAACGATTCGTGAATCAACAAGCAGTATAGGAGTTCAGTAGAGCAGTCTGCGGGATCTGAAACGGACTGGGTGCATGGACCCAGCTCTTTCGGAGCTTGCGAATAGTAGCGAACGGCCACCTCATCTCCCACAGAATCTGTCATCGTGGATTTGCTTGAGCGCTTGGAATACTGCGCGGTTTTCCTGCAAGCAGCGCATGGTACTGAAGGTAACACGAGACCCTCGGACTAGCAAGGGCTTTCAAGAGTCCGGAAACTGTGACAGGTGGACGGGCATCAACAGGCAGGGTCGGTGAAGAAGCAAGAAACTCTGCTTGCGTCCCATCTTCATTACATGCCTTCGGCATTCGATGTATTCGTCTGTCCGAGCCCTGTGCGGAATACAGCGCATCAGCTGGCCATGGACCTTCAGCTGTGCAAAAATGCCAGGTTCTTGCAAGTCAGCTGACATCTGAATCATGTGGCATCACCATGGCACCACATCCACTAGGCCAGGAGTCTGAGGCCGACGGCTGAACCAGTCGATCGTTGCGCAGTTGATGATGGATGGAAATTGTCGGCCTGCAGTCGGCAGTCAGTGAGAGAGCTCCCTGGCGGAAGGCCCGAACCCGAAACAGGTGGACTTGTAGACCGGAATGAAGGATACGATTTCACTAGCTGTAAACACAAACAACTTGTCGGGAAGTTCTTGAAAAGATGCCGACCGCTTACATGCAGCTTGCAGTCTCCAGCGTAGTTACGGACCTTGCCTTTTTGAGTTCTACGGTTACGATATCGCGTCAAAGATCTCGTTCCCGAACCGTCATTTAAATTGTGTGTGCCGGCACACGCATGCCGGATGTGCAACCCTGCGAATTAGATTTTGGATCTTACGATGTCGCTTCTGCACTGCAAGCGCGTCTTTTCCCGAGCCTACTGATAGCGTGTTGCTTGCTGATTGCTTGTTCGCACTTTTCTTGGGTATCTTTTCGCTTTAGGCAAGTCGGAGAATCCTGAAGGACTGAACGGAACTTTCTTGTGATGAGTGCTTCATCATGCCGAAACGCTGAGGCCACTATCTGAGTACTTCTTGTTGCACAGTTCACCATCCTCCGGTGACAGCCGGTGGCTGTAGCAACCAATGTCGCCAACATTCAATGATGGGAAGCGCTTGAAGTGCGTGGTCCACCATTCCATCAAACGATGAACTTCTGCTTCGAGTACTCTGAGTTCCTGCGCCACTTGGGCAGCTGTGTCCCGCTAGCAGCCAGCAACAGTACAGAAGGCCAGCAAGCGAGCTTCAGCTCGTTTCAATGAAGCCTGAACGGAGAATATGTGTCTGCTTTTCGTTCCATTCGGCGTTGCTCGACTAGGGGTCACACCCTTGTTGCATGTTCTCGTGGTTTCCGTTTATGTCAGGCATTCTGAATCCGTGTTGCTGTCTTGTAAATGCCTTGTGCTCATGCTTGTGGCAGTTTTAAAAGGCATCTCAGTCGCCGGCATCGTGCTCGGAAGCCTTCGCCAATCGGCGAGAATGCCAAGACCTCAGTCTCCCACTTCTGCAATCTCAATCAATCTCAGAACTCATGTTTGCCTGCATGCCTGCCTCGCTGCCCCTGAGGCCTGCGCAATGTGCAAGTTCTCCCGAATAACCTGTGCATGGCAAGAACTGGCAGAATGGCTGCTGGACAGGCATGGTCTCGCATTGCACGAAACAAACATCATACACAACTGTGCCATTCGCGCACATGTGCAGGACACGTGCCTGCACGAAATACTGCCAAATTGCATCTCGCGTCTCTGGCTTCCCTGCGGCCTTCGGCAGACAGATCACAGGACAACATGTAGCGAGGACTTCCGATTGAAGTGGGCCTTGGCCAAAGGCCGCCTGGGCAGCCCAAATAGACACACAGATGAGTCTATGCGAGTCGGGCTTCTTGTGGCTTTCTGGCAAGTTGCATCAGGCCAATCACACCCTCCAGCTCATCGGGTGCAAAGAGGTTCGGCACCTCGGTTGCGCCCAGAAATGTGGCAGCTAACCGCACCATCCAGAGACCACTGCACCTCACCAGTGTTCAGAATGTTGTTGATGTCTTCCAAGAAGGACCTAAGACTCGAGGCAACACCGCCATGGACACCCGGAATGTGCGAACAAAGATGCACAAAGCACGAGGCATACTTCATCGACTGTTGCCCTTGATAAATTAGGTTAGGCATTCTCTTGTAGGTGCTGTTCTCCACCAGGCTCTGTAAGAACACTTATCCGCTGTACGCATCGTGTGTATGTGAGTATGTATTCGTATGCATGTGTATGTCTACGTGTATGTTTGTGCATGTCTGTGCATGTGCAGCGGTAGATGATTAAATGCACAAAAAAATTCCAGTAAACATCGTGTTGACAACTCGTAGGAACATGTCTTCTCTTATGTACACATGTACTTAAGTATGCACTGAAACAACTATACATGGATATAAACATGAGCACATGCCGTGTACAAACAAGCACTCCAGCCTGCCTGGTTCCATCCCTCAGAACTGACATGCGTGCAGACGCGGGCAAATACAGTTTATTAATGAGCACAACCAAGACTGTACATCCAGAAACGTCCGTTTGCATGCACAGCTGCAAAAATTCATATGTGTGCCAGCCTACACCTGCTTGCGTTTGCGTGGGAATATGTGTGTGTGTGTGTATGCGTGTACAACTGTATATATTTAAATGCGTGTGTACATACATGTCAATGTGTACACACTGCGAGAAACACAAACAAAGCCGGTAACCATATGCGCGTATACACCTGCACAGTCAAGCACAGAGAGATGCATAGGCTCCCATTCCTATAAATCTTCCGTAGGCCTCGTAATTGGAATGCTTGAACTGTTTTTGCATGGCCTGTGTCAGACGTACAGTTTCAAGCCCATACAGCAACCTGTTCTTGATGATAGAGCATCATACACATGTAGTTTCCAATGCTTAGGGCAGTTGGCGGATATCCAGAAAGCGTTCAGCTTGAACCATAACTTAAGAGTTTGCTGCATTTGATGGTTGATTTCATGCCTGACGTCCATACCCTGAAATAAGTTGCCTCGCTAACCCTTTTCAATCGCGTGCCGTCTGCGAATTTAGTGATATTGTTAATATTGTTGCCGTTCATTGCAATATAAGAGCATTTGTCTCTCGCTCTGTCAAAGTCAAGTCCTTCGAACCGCACATTACAGGTTCTAGCCGTGATATTCCTGCTAATGTCATGATCAATAACGCTCATGACCAGAACAAACAAACACGGTGAAAGAGGACAGCCCTGTCTAATACGTGAGCTCTGAACTTTAGTCTTGGATGCGCCATATGCGTCTTCTACATAAAACTTTGGGTTCGTGAAACAGTCCATGAGGACATCGATAAAGTGCTGATGTACGACTATGAGCTCTAACGCTATAGCCATTCTGTCAGTTGGATCCTGTCCAAAGCTTTCTCCCAATCAAGCACTGATTGAGTTAGTCCCGCGGATCTGCGATGTCTTGCATACGCCTCGTAAAGAAGATGGCGTGAGAGGTGCTTCAAGAAGGCCTAAAACCATATGGGGAGTTCTTTGAATTAGGGTCCCCGTTTGGCCCCACAATAGTACGGCACCCGTTTAACACGGACTCCCAAAAGGGACACTAATTTAGAGAACTACCCATATTAATATTGAGTTGCAGATAGCGTGGGGTCAAGAACGACCTGCAATCGATTCCGGATCTTTCGTAAACAGATTTGAGACGTGAAATAGGGCGATAGTTTGATGGTATATAGGTATCTCCTTTCTTGTATAATTGCATAACACGAGCCAGGCAAGCATCTTCAGAGATCTGTTTTGTAGACCACCATTTATTATGTTCAAAAACGATCACGGTGTGTTTATTCATCCGTTTAAACAGTTCCATTGTTGGCACGTCTGGCCCCGGTTGCTTGTTGTTCTTCATACTCTTTAAGGCTGCTTCAAATTCCTCGTAACTGAAACAATCAACGTTGAATGCACCGTCTCAACATTGAAGTTTTGCTGTTCTTTCGATGCTTAATGTGTATGTGTTATGCCATTGCTTTTCTTCCAAATATTTCGCAATAGTCTCTGGCTGGCCGTCATTGGTGCGAGTAATTCATCCGCGAGCTCGACAACCCGACACACTGGGCGTGTCCGCAACTATGGTAACGCAGAGTCAGCTATTTGCATTCAGGGTCAACCCTGTTAGCTTTACATGCAGTTCTCCTGCACATAGATTAAAGGTTGCAGGCCACAAATGCCGGAACCCCGAGGGACTGGCTCCTTGACAATCTGCGTGTCCGAGAAGAGGAAGACAACACCCTTGCCTCCAGTCTTTCTCTCGGTCGTGTGACAGATCCGTACAACAAGATTCGCGGTCGTCTTCAAGGAGCAAGAGCTAGAGCATGAGGGGCTGGAGAAGTAAAGGCAGTTGCAGCGGTCGCGCTCCACCCGATAAGGACAAGAAGCTCAAATCTTGGACTGGCAACAACAAAGCTTGCACACAGTTGCCGACAGGTGCTCGGTCATCTGTTAGCATCTTGTTAAAAGAAACGCAACAGCAGCCTCCTCCTTTCGCAACGCCGTTCATGATGTTCTTCAAGTCTTCTTTGAAATCGTTGGCACCTGACGGACAATAAGGCTTGGCACACCGCATCAACAGAAGAATACGCTCAATACATGCACTGAGAATCATGCCATACGTCCGTGTAATCTCAATGGAGAAACACTGGAAGTCTGCCATGTGAGCCGCAATGCGGGCTATGGACTTCCGCCCAACGCCACTCACCCCGACCTTCAGAGGTTGGTTACATCTGCGAACAGAGGGAAAGCCAACTGCGCCACAACTTCGAGGACTTGGGATGCTGCCATCAGCAGGTTTCCACCTGTCGCGGCGCTGGCCGTTGGTATAGCCGGTGGTTACATCCATCGTGAAAGGGACTGCCCTCTGTTCTCCAGCAGCTACCCAGTGCAGTCGTGCTACGAGGCTGTCGGATGGTTCTTGTTGCCCTCGCCAGATGCATGCCTGGAGAATGGGCAGAAAGGAGCAACAGCACTGAATAGATGGCCTGTCTCATGAGGTCTAAATGCCGGACATGCATCACGGAAGAAGACGATGTTCATCCTGGGGCCAACTCGTCGCACGAGCCAAGTGCAGTGTCAAGACAAAGCCCCTGCCGAGAAGCTTGGTCGGCATGAGATTGTTGTAGTCGTCCAGCATCTCTTGGAATATGCTCACGCATTTCTCTTCACTGTCTGCCTTCTGGTAGGGGTTCACATCCTCGGACAAAGGCAGATGTTCCAGCAACATGTTAAAGGCGAGAGAAAGAGAGAAAGAGGGATAGAGGGAGAGAGAGTGATAGAGAGAGAGAGAGAGCGAGGGCGCATCATCTGCGAATCGACTGCGGGCAACCGATGAAGACAGTACAGCTCTTTTATCGTGGCTGCGGTGTGCAGGAGAGGACCACTAGCGTCTTGCAGAATGCAGTGCGCCAGCTGCATCCCGCGCTGGCAACAAGTTCGAGCTGAAAGGTTTTTTGGTTTCGACTCTTTGAGCCAACGTGTCAAAAACGGGAGATAATGGAGGCACCAAGCACATCAAGCACATGCAGAGCAGCTTAGTCCGTCACGCCACCCCGTGTCAGGAAATCACCGAAGATGAGATCTCTGAACCTTGCGGCTGACGAGCAGTGCCGGCTGCGGGCAAAAAGCATGATCAATGATGCGGCACAGAGCGTCCGGCTGATCAATCTTCGCAGCACCGGCAATTTCAGCATTCAGCTTGTCTGAAATCATAGAATTGAACCTTAAAGCGTGATGCCACAAAGAGTGCAAAAGCGTCGAAAATGAAATACGGCATGCTGACTGCATGCTGACTGTCAGAATCTTCGAGCAATCAGTTCCAGACCATTCTCGGTCGACATCATCAATGAGACGGTCCTCAACTGTTTCTGTACGTTCTGCCTAAAACCCGACACGGCATAGAATCAGAAGCCAAACTCACGGAAAATCAGTTGGCAAACGAACATTCCATCCTGAGGCCCCCTGTGCTAAAAGCGCACCCTGAGCGAAAGGAAGCCAGGTGCGTCACGAGGATGCGTGTATTGAGTTCAGGGCAGGCGAAGCTCCGACACTGATTCGCGGCAGCTTCCAATATGTGTCGAAGAACTTGACGAAAACCCACCAAAACCCAACAAAACCCGTCGCCTCAGCATGCCTCGGGCACTGCATGCAACCAAGGCTCTCGGAAGACCCGGCAGCTCTCGTGTAAGAACAGATCTATGAGGTCCTGCACAGATATGTTAATGCTACTCGCACTGGAATAGGGATTGCCAAGTTACAAACCGCTGCTAACAATTCCTTCAGATCGGAGCTGAAAGGGAAACAGGGGCTCTCCTAGTCATTATGTTCTTTTCTTGCTCTTCCAGTATGCAAGTCGGTTCTTATATCATTCCCGTCGCACTGTAATGTAGTCCAGTGGCATCTATCCCTAACCATGGGGTGCCTCGTACGAGCAACCTGTCTGGTTCAAAAGATCACAACGTGGATGACGGCCATTGCAGGCACAGGTTCTCCTGGTTGCTTTTCAGCGAGGTCTTCACATCCACCATGAGCATGCCCTGCAGACGTCCCGGACACAAGCTGTTTCCTGAAGAATCTGGAAGGAACAGTCACGTGGTGGAGCCTGCACCATCTTCGCGGGGTCGCGAAGATTGAAGGTGTAATGACCTGAAACGCGAAGCACATGCTCGACCTAGGCATGCAACTCTCAGATCCAGCGGTGTGTTCGTATGGCCACGACATTTCACCGGTGTCGGAAGCAAATCCTTTGAGATCTGGAAGAACATCTTCACCTGAGTTCACTTGCTGCGTCAAGGGACACGGCTCCAAATGGAAATCCCGTTTGAGTCCAGAAGAAAACGCTCCAACGTCGCCACTTTTGCAGAGGAGCTGTTGCGGTGATGATGGGAACCGAAAGCTCCTGCAGGTCCGGCTTGTTGACACCGAGCCAGCCACCTGCACTCCAGAGATTGCATGAAATCCTCAAGGCTCTGTACGGACACAGGTGCGAGGGTAGCAAGACCAAGGCAGGCTTCAGAAATGTGTCTGCAACTTTTTCCATCCTGATCTGACTCTGCTTGGAGCACATCTGTCCAGGCTTCCTGTCGAAACTCTTACCTGCATCGTGCGTTGTCAACTCCGGGTGCTAAGGATTCAGCATCACAGGTGCATCCACTTCCTAGTTAAGCAGCACCTTAGGCCCTGGCCCTAGCCAGTTGTCCTACTCTTTGCATCTTCGAAGTGAGCTGCTACACCACCACAGGCAGTGGATGCAAATTGAGATTATTCTGAACGGCTCCTCCCCACAGCAGTGTTGACCGATCATTTTGCGACGATCACTGCAAGCACAGATGAGTCCTCCGACACACACCACAGTTCGACAACAGCCCTCCATGCCGTCATTCACACTGAGCTTGCCACAAATGAGCAGCTGCCACGCCGAGGGCTGCCTGTATGTCTGCCAGACCTGAAGTCTGAAGGCTGGCAAAGCCATGAGAATTCGAGGCACCAAAGGCTAAAGGCATGCCAGAAGCTCGGACACGAGCCCTTACCTTTTGGCCAGCCGTGCATTGATCATGGCCTTACAACCACATTGGCACGTCGCTTGGATGTCACTGATACGAGTGACATGAACTTTGCCTGTAGATCGCTCTGATTCGCACCCTTGACCAGTTCCTGGATCAGCAGAGATTCTGCACCTGAACATCTGCGCGGTGCAGCGCCGGCCTTCATCCGGTTGCGCTCTTTGAGATCTTCCTCCGTCACAACTACATACAAAGGTCGTGTGCAAAAGCAGGAAAATTCCACCCCTTTTCTGCGAGCCTGTGCTTTCCTGAAAATCTCCCGGGCTTCTTGAATCTCCCCCTCTGTTGCTGGTGGTGGTAAAGCATCGCTGCCCTTGGCCCACGAAAGATTCAGCAGAAGTGCATGTCACTTCCACTGCTCGGACCGGCAACAATTAAGGCAAGCACGGCCTCACTTGCGTTGTCATTGTCTCGCTGCCCCTGGAACTCATCGGATCACGTGAGAACTGCGACAACACGATTGTGCGGTCAGGGCACTTGGTCTATGCGCTCCATCTCTTCCATCTCTTCTGCAAGCAACTCTTCTTCGACGTCACGTTCTTTGCGATCCATCCGCCTCTGCGCGGATGCGTCCTGGCCGATGCTACAGGAGCATGTGTTAGGGTCGATATGGTTCATGAATCAACAAGCGAACCAGGATCCAACTTTCAGACCGTCGTGAGTGAGTCCTTGGGCGGGCGACTGCTATGAGCAAATAGCAAAACCAAAAGAATGCTACAGCAGCAGCAGCAGCAGCAGCAGCACCAGCACCAGCACCAGCGGCAGCCGCAGCAACGGCAAGCTGCGGTTGCGCCAGCTGTACCCCCACCAGCAACGGCACCGGCCACAGCAGAAACCGTCAAGAAGCGACGACAGCGACAGTGGAACAAAGAAGCAACTGCTCACGGCGGACTGCCAAGGACGCAAAAAGTGCAAGATAGTTCTTGCGACAAACGACGTGCAGGCACCGGGCTTGCATACGGCACACGGGAGATTGACAACCCCACCTCGCTGTGCAGCTCGTCCTGCCTTGTGGATAGAATCGAAGTCAGAGAGATGGACTACAACGAAATCATAACGGAAGCATTGGAAGACTGACGATAGTCTGCGACGAGTCTGCGAGGCTGGTCGGGCGCAGTGGAAGTGAGCTCCCAGGGTTGGGTCTGATATCATGTCCTCTCGAACTCTGTTGTGGCTTGCACAGAGCAGTTCTCCCAAGGCAGTTGACGTGCCCAGCGCAATGCCACTTGCCATTAAATCGAAGGCAACGACTAGACAGCAATAATTAGATAATCACTGATAGCAAGACATGACAACACGTGGATGGTTGGCATGTCCAACGCATCTAAGCATGACCCTCGCCAGGCCATGTGCTGTGCACGCGCTTGTCTCACGGTGCACTCCCGCTCCATGACCCCATGCGGTTCCACACCCACCGCTCGGGCCAAAGACCTATTCAGACCTTTTGGAAAAATGCTTTCGCGTCTAGAGTTTGGTCGGCTTACCAACAAGCCCAAAGCCATCAGATGCAATCGATGATGCCCACCAAGAACCTTTCACTCACAGCGTGAGTTGCCCATCAAAGCTTAAGGTTGTTGGGGAACCAGTCCTGCGCGTCCCAATCATTTCCCCAGTCGTTGTAGCCGGGACCTCAATTCACATGATCATGGAGAATCGGTCGTCGTAGGCGCTGCAGAAAGATTTGAGTGTCATGTCAAGCTGAAGGCACGACAACCGGAACACCCAAGTTGTGTAAGCATGGCCTCATTCCCAGGTTCAAGAAATTGAAGACAGGCAACACATGGCAGACTTCTGCGCGGGAGCCGTCGCGCATGACCAGTCCTGCAGCAGTGGTGGAAAATGATTCGTTCAACTCTCTGCTCACGCTTTCCAGCCTTGCTTCCAGAACCACCATCGCCATGAGAGTAGGTATCACCACGGTTTCCCTGCATGTAGAACTTGCCTCAGTTAGCAATGTACTCAGCAATTCAAACCATACATCTGCTGATGACATCTACAGCGCGCAGCAACCACATTGGTTCGAGCGTACGATCGCGAACGGTCGATTTGTGATACATACATTGTGGCAGGCCGGCATTTAAAATGTCTCCCTGAAAGCACACAGCAAGCCCAAGGTCGCTCTACTCTTCACTAAAATTCCTGAAACTTTATATGAAAAGTCACTTGGTTTCATTCCGTACTTCATCTCCGTTCCAAAGGCGTGCTGTGCTGCTCATTTGATTGTGAATGGCAAAACTTTCGCTTGAAGGACCGCGGCATTGAGCCGTGTGTTAGAGTTGGTGCGTTTTAATATGTTAGTTTGTTTTGGAACACTGATGTTGATTTATTTTCGTGGCCTCTGCGAATGAAGAAGACGACACTAGGCACGCCACAACAAAGGAATGGTGCAATGACAATGTAAACCGAAATGCTAACACTACCAAACAACTTTCCTGCCTGTTTCTTGGTGCTGCTTCTTGTTCGTTTATGCTCCTGTCAAATTCTCCCCAAAAAGAACGAATCCCAAGGCCCACCGATTTTTACAGACAGTTGCTTGACTGGGCTGTCCTGACGCTAGCAGCGCCAAACAAGCCAAACGTGGCCATGAAAGCCTCTCAAACGAGTCAATACCCACCCCCGTCCGAATCTCGAAAAGTCGGGTCAAGCTAATGCAAATTTGTCCATCCACATCAATACACAGAATTGAATCAAGTCTTCACCAGCCCCCAAATGCAACTGCAGGGCTGTCTCCTTCCCAGGAGTCACCATAACCATCGCCGTAGCTTCCGTAGCCATAATTGCCGGACGAATAGTCTCCAGTATCTGCAGATTATTGCAGATTAATGACACAAGCTGTTGAAGAAGAACAAAGCCAAGCAGGGGCCATGTTGGCTCGTAGGACTCGTCCACAGCTTTGGACGGCTAGATGCAGCAGAGAGGCACATCGTCGCACCCTTTCCACCACCTTTGCCTGCACCCTTCATGCCCTTTCCTGCCACAGAATCAGGCAGGAATCAAGGCCGATGTAGATATCTACAGGCACCTATGCAAGCTCCACAAATACATGCGAACATCTAAGTCTGCGCTTTGGCTATGTGCATACACACACAGACATACATACATACATACATACATACATACATACCTACCTACCTACCTACCTACCTACCTACCTACCTACCTACCTACGTACATAGAACTTCATCCCCAAATGCTCTAAGCCCCAAATCGTTAAAACTGCACAGAACCTGCGCAAAGAAAACAACACAGTCCGAAATCCCAGCCCGAATGGCACGGAGCCCGCGCACGCAGTGGTTTGAAATCCAGAGCCTACAAGCCCGCACCCCGGAACGGACAACGTCCAATCGTCCAAAATTGAAACAGTCACGTCGATATCAGAACGTCCGATCGTCTGGTCCGTTCTGTTTGCATGCAAACCTATATTGTATATATTATATACATGTGCATGCGAAAACCAAAAACATGCATAATGATTATTTGGAAGGAAGGTATGGTCCGTCTATCCGACACATAGTTCTCCGATGCTGCGGGGCTGCCTCCCTCCCAGGAGTCACCATAGCCATTGCCATAGCCTCCGTAGCCATAGCTGCCGGATGCATAGTCTCCGCCGAACCCACCATCTGCGCACGTCAAGACATCTGTGGACAAATCGCACAAGTGCTCCGACAAAAACTGTCGCCTCCACTGTAGCTACCTGAATTTGAACCGTACCAAGGTCCGCCGCCGTTCATCGCAAGCTGTTCCTGGGTCAGTTGCTCAGACAACGGTTCTTGCAACCTTGAACAGAATTGAACACCTTGCAAAGCCACGTGCAGCACGAGACTCCCTTTCGCAAGCCGGACGATGCAATGCTGTGGCTATGGAAAATGCGAATAATCTAGCAAGATCTAGCAAGGATGACAGTGCTAGCATCTCTTGGGCTAATAAGTACCGGAAGCTTGAAGCTTGGAAGCTACAGATCACCAGCTGGCTTTCTACTGCTTCTGTCGTCCGGACGTAGCATGCACAAACCGGCATCAGCCAGATGTGCCCAAGCCAATTCAAAGAGGCAAGCACATAATCCCAAGGCTTGACTTTCAAAGTGTCGGAGCTCAGGCAGCAAGAAAGGAAACATACAGCGCCAGCCTAGGATGCTGGAAAGGATTCGTTGCATGGCATCCTGGGATAAAGCCTCAGTTCAGGTGTTGTGCCGTGCAGCTGTGCATTCCCACCCTTTGAAAAATCTGGGCACTAGATTCACTAGATGTCATCCATTGTCAATCCGGAATTCTTCGGGTAGTTAAAGTCGGGTACGCGACGCTCTCACTCCGGCATCAAGTCTCCGCCAACCTGCATCTTCCATAAATATGGTTTTCGTCTGTAACCCTCCTGTCACTCTCGGCTCCGATTCCAAAACCCGCCCGGTCAGTCTCTCCCTATCTTGAAGACAGAGCTGTGACCGCGGGAGACTGTGGGATCCTCTAGAGCCTCTCACCCGGGAGACCAGGATGGGGCCGGGCCACGACTCCGAGCGATTTACACATATATATATATATATATATCTATCTATCTATCTATCTATCTCTGTCTTTGCTTTGCTTTGCTTTGCTTTGCTAGGGGTCAAGGCCGAGGGGTGTGCCCCCCAGTCCGCGCCTAGGCGCATCCCCGTCCATCCCTCTCTCTCTCTCTCTCTCTCTCTTTCTTTCGCCAGGGCTAGGGGCAAGAGGGGCAAGCCCCCCTCACCCGCGCGCGTTAAGCGCCCCCGACATGTGGGGAGCGATTGGTGAGATATGCATGCAACA
>CAJNDV010016624.1:14496-28925 GCA_905221635.1 Symbiodinium sp. CCMP2456 | reverse complement strand
TGTATGTATATTATATTATATTATATTATATTATATTATATTATATTATATTATATTATATTATATTATATTATATTATATTATATTATATTATATTATATTATATTATATTATATTATATTATATATATATCATATAAATAAATGTGTCCATATATATATATATATATACATATACATATATCTGTTTATGAGTTGAGCTTCGACGGGAGAAGATTTTTCAAGCTTCAGGCATCCCCCCACATGCCAGGCGCCGCTACGCACGATGTGTGGTGTACATTGCATCACAATACTACTCAGGTCGGCTTGTGTTGAGCGGTGTACCGGGATCCAGATCATGTTGAAGTGGCGGAACAGCCTACAGAAGGCCATGCAGCCATGCACTGTCGCTTCCAGCCTTCCATCGGTGTGCATTTTCCCTGCCTGGGCGTCACGGCCATACGACCTCCACCAGGTGGGCCGCAAGCGCAGATAAATTGAGTGTCAGCGACCTGTTTCCTCAGAGCTCAAGGATGATACCATGGGCTGCTCAAGTCGGGCATGGTCCCTGGCCAGAATAGCTTCTTCTTGTCGTAAAAGCCTCCGTAGTCAATCACCTCCCAGCTTTAGAGACTTTAGAGTCATTCTCTCACTTTCAGGCTTCTGCTTTAACAGGCACTGGAGGCCTGTCGCAGTAGCTCAATTGGAGGCTGGGCACCATAAAACCTGGCATGCAGAACTATGAGCCACAGCTCAAGGTTGGCGGTGCTGAGCAACTGGCTCAAGCATGGGCATGTTGACATCATCCACGAAAAAGATCCTACAGCGACATCAAAGAGCTGAACGAGCTGCACAGCAGCAATGGCATCCAGTCCACAATGCTGAGGAACGCACATCGTGGTGCCTGGAGGAGCGCCCAGCAGCGTCTTGCGTTTCCGCTCAAGCCGGTTCTCAAATTGGTCCACAACCTCGGCTTGGCCAACAACACTTCCGCTTCATTTTGCTCTGTCCATCATCTTAAGACACCGACGTTGGCAGTGCTCGTTTGGGCGCTGAAGTTGGCACTTGCGGTTGCAAAGAGCTCGCCCGCCTGCATATGTGGCATGTAAGCTCTGAAAAGGAACTCGCAGATACACGCACAGCGTCTCGCCGTGTTCAGGAACTGCTGGATGACAACCGACTTGCCAACACCTGGCATGTCCGCTGCACATTGTCTAAATGGAACAGCCGTGTCAAAGCTTGAAGCCTGTCTCTCCGGAGAAAAGCACGTTGAAGTTTGCCGCCATCAAGTTTTCAACCTTAATTAGTATGATTTCCGATCTCTCAAGCACAACGCTCTTCTCCAGTGCCACATGGTACATCCAGATAGCTCCTACTGCCTGACACTAATGAATGTCATGGGTCCCGGCCAGCATTCGTTGCCCAACGGTCTCGGGAGTATTGACCAAAATGTTGAAGAAAGGCCTGAGCTGATGCTCCTATGCCCTTGGCATAGGAAGGGGACGGAAGTTGAGTCCCCGGCTCCTGCGGATTGAAATTGAATGTTGGGACGATGTCGGCGAGCGGATGGATTTTTCCATCATCGTCGTTGACGGCCAACCTTTTGGATCTAACTTGGACTAGGCAAACATGGGCCTGATGCCTGTCCACGTAAGAGTTGAAAGGACACACTCTGAGGATGTGTCATGTAGAGATCACCACTGTCCGGAACCTGGCAGTTGCACATGGCTCATATCTTTGGACAGGACATCGGGAAATGTACCAGGCCTCTGGACAGAACAGCTGAAGCCGCGGACGAATCCGGGCGACAAACTTGGATCGCCTGCAACACTCACGTCATATTGCTGGCCTAGCTGATGCTGTGTAGACATTTCGGAGAGCTATGCTTTGAGAAGGACCGTGAAGGAAGTGCGAAAACAACCACCTCATAGAGGATTTGATTCATGCCGGTGTTTCGGGGAGAATGTGTGGAATGTCGCCAGCTTCCAGTCTAACATACATACTTGTTGCCGACCCAGCTGTGCAAAACCGCTTTCCGTGCGAGAGGAACGTCCACGAGCAGAACATGCAGCAAGCTGCACATTGCAACAATGCCCGCTGGGCAACATTTCTTTGCTTGAAGCGATTGAAGCCACTACCGTGCATGGTGGGCTTCGCTCTTGCCACGTCTCAGCCCGGTGCGAGTTTTCGTGCAGGTTCGCTCCAAGAGACCAGATAGCGGACATAGCCTGGCTGAGACACGGGCACCGCGGCTGGAAAAGGCAACAAAGCGATGCCGGCTGCACCGTGTAGATTCGAACCAGCTTCTTCGCATCCTCGTCAGCCTTCAGCGGCTTGGCTCCGTCACCTCATACCGGCGGGCTACAACAGACTGGAAACGGCACAAAAGACAGCACGACGACTGACATGATGCTACAGCAAGAGTTGAAGCATGCCCAGCTAGGTCGTCAGGGAGGCAACCGTTTGGAGAACCACACCGTTGAAGTCCTGCCTAAGTCCTGGGAGACAGATTGGTGCTGGCCGCAGCTGGAATCGTGGCTTGCTTTAGGGGGCAAGTTCTTGCGAGGATCGCGCAAATGCGGAAAGCCTTTGAGCTAGCACTGCACCCACGTCTGAATCTGTGGAAGGTTATGCCGGCTTCACGGCTCGCGATTGCAAGTGTTCAGCCGGAACTGCACGCTGTCACGAAGTGATGGTGGGCAGCAAGCTGGCTTTCTTGCTTCGGCTTCTGGCAGAAGACACGCGGCCGCATGAGGACTTTGTTAAACAACTTGCTTGCGCATAACATGTTGAATTCAGAGAGGGTTCTCTCTCCCGCAGGACTCCATGAGGGTTTTCTTTGATGCGCAAGCCATGTCCACCCAACACGCAGCGAGGCACTCACTTGACGGATGGGTCGGAGATCCCTTCTGTCTGTGTGGGCACTACGCGTTCGGGCTGCCCGGGCAGCCTTCAGCCGGGCGCTGGGACAGAGAAGACGTCTTTACGTCTCTTGCATGGGGATTTGTTTTGAGCCGCCTCAGGCCATATCACCTCTGTCTTTTCCCCGTTTCCAGCGCCCCTTTTGAGGGCTGAGCTACCAACCTGCGGTAAAGGCCACACCCGGACCTTGCATCGCCTTGCCCTTACAGAGGAATCGCAACGTCATGACACGTGGACATGTCCGGGAGGCTTGAATCGAAACTGTGACAGAGTCAGAGGCGGGGGAACACTGGGCTGCAGACCTTCTGGCACGAGCTGATGGGGCTCCGAGATGAATGCAGTTAGCATTCTCAGGTAACCCTGCACAGAATTGGCTCAAAGGCATCATTGCGAAGCTCGACAGATGACCGTCCTGCACCAGGTTTGCATCCATGCTCGGTATTCCAGGAGCTTCCTGGCACTCTTCCCGAATGTACGGGAGGGCCTGCATCCAGGTGGACACAGTATACATCCAAGCTCGCGGACAAAGGTGTGAAACACCCAACACAGACGTGGAGTCCATACAACGTCGTGTGACATGGCCTCTTCGCAGACCGATGTTGCCCATTTCCCGATGTCCTTGGCGAACTCCGGGAACTTCACCTGGAACCTCAGCCGATCACAAAACCACCAAACCCGCATGTGCCATGCGGCCACCTGATCACAAACCTAACGGGGGCTGTGAGGGGATGAACCATCCACCAACGAACGGATGACGAGCCTCAACTGCTCAGACTCGACCAGACCGTCGTCCATTCACCGGGTCCTAGTTTCTCAAGGGCTGGAAGGCTCCTGGTCGACCAATTTGGGATGCGATTTGTCGGAGGTTGCCTGGCATGTGCTGCCTGAGTTGGCCTGGGCTTCAGTGGCTCTTTACAGAGCTTGTCTGTGTCTCGGTATGGCAGTTGCAGCCCCTCCACGTTCTCGGGCCTCAAAGCAAAAGGCAGAGGCCAACAAGAAAAAACCATGAAACGGATGTCGAAGAATTATTTGAGACATTCTAAGATGTAACTACGCAACGGAAGCAAGACTTCGAAGCGACGACGTTAGTCTGTAGCGAGAAAACAGCCAACATCAAGCTCAGTGGGCAGGCAAAACACGGACAGCGGCTGAGAGACGAAGCCAAACGCAACAGATCACAACACAACAAGTGTGCGAGACAATAGCTGATTGCTAGAGCAACGCGAATCACGAAAAGCCCAGCGTTCTGCCCCATTTGATAAGCCACCCTCGCTAACGGTGATGCAACAACAGCTACAGCGATAACGAAGCATGGCTCTGCAACATAACATGCTACCTTTCTCCAGAAGAAGCTCCCAAAACGGGACCGGGTTCAACCCTAAAACCCTAAACCATCTGAACCTCTATCACCCAAAAAAAACGAATAGAACTTAAGTCTTCCTCACCTCATCTACCATATTCATCTCCATATTATGTTGATATTGATTACTGTATATCATTTACGAATGTTTTTCGACATGTATCGCTGATTTCGGAAGAACTACCACAGAAACATCATTTCGTTTCCAAGATTTTACCCATCGTTATGCTTGATGCACCTCGGCTCCCTCCTTCTACACCTGATAGCTGATGTGTTTAAGGTTTGTTGTTTGGGGTTAAGCCCTAAACCGTAAACCGTCAGAGCAGCATGCTCGACACTACCTTCTTCACTAATCACCCGCTCCCAGCTCTGAAGAAGCGTGTTGCAATCAATCATGGTGACTATCATAAGGGGTATCAGGAACACATCGCTTCTATGGCACAGATACCGCTTCGGAGTGAGCCCAGCATCGACACGCAAGCCCTTGCTGGGGTACCCGCTTTTCCACCCATGTCTGGATGAGCGGCTTCCAGCCTCAAACATTTGGAAAATACACATCGTCGATCTGCCCTTGGGCTGAAACCCTGACCCATTAAGCTCAGCCAGTGACCCAAGTGAACCGGCTCGAGGTAAACCATGCCACATCGGCCTTAAAAACGCAAAAATCGTCAAAAGCGACACCCGGTTCTCTCCTGCATGGCATGCACGAACCTGCGATGCTTGAAGAACAGCTGAGCTTGTTACTCACCGTGGCGGGCGATGCTACTGCCAAATCGTTCACCTGCAAGTCAACCAGCGGAGGTTTGCTAATCTGCCACTCCCTGCCAATGCCCATTCTCTGCACTGCGTGCCTTGTAAGACCGTAACTCTTGCATAGAGTGGTACACCATGCATGTCATACGTAACAGTACATACACACGCTACATTACATACTACATTTCCCTGGTGCACACCAAAAGACCTCTCCATTAGACTTTGTATACTATACACTACACTATGCTCAGTCAGTACCTGAACCACAGATGTTAAACAGGCCAGTTCAGTGTCGCATGATGTCACGTAAGACATGCATGACTGGCATTGCAAAGACTACGTGCACTCCATCGCATGACATGCATGACATGCACCGCACACTTTGCACATGCTGCCCGTGCCCCGAAACGTGGAGGAAGAAAGGAAGTACGCACGCCCTCGTTCCGCGATTGGAAACAGAACCTCTGAATGGTGAACTGCTGCTGTGATCTCGTGATTCACCGCGTTCCAGTCTTCAGAATGTGTTTTCAAATTTGCTTACATTCCCAAACTGTCGCACTTACTTGTACACTGGCCTCGAACATCACGGTCATGCTTGGGGGGAGTTTGATCCGCTCTCCATTGGACAGGCACAACATCCTCAGTTCCAAGATCACACAAGCATCCAACCTCTCACTCGCTCTCCGTTTGCAAACGAGGCTCTTGTTGTCATCCAGCACTGTGTTCATGTTCTCGATCCAGATCGCATCAACTGGGCCATCGAAATTCACCCATTTCCTGCACAGAAGCATACCATGTTGGCTCCACCAACACAACGGTCGGTGCTTCCACTTGGCAGCACTTGTAAGTATCGCACTTGTTGTCTGATGTGTCACTGACTGCTTCGCGGACCAGGATCGCCACCAGGCCGTCCTCTCCGGCGGAAGCATGGCAAGAACACGCAGATGCTCTACGATGCTCTGCGCTTCGGCTGGTTCCAGAGCGGCCTTCCACTCACCGGTGTTTTCATTGAAGGACCCGTAGAGCTCCTCGATGGTGATACCTCTCACACGGCCCCAGGGTGTTCTGCGTTCGTCTCTGGGGCTCCGATGGCTCTGACTCCGAGAGCCGGGCTCTTGGGATTCAAGAAGAAGATCTTGGTGAGCTGGTGGGCCGGATCCGTGGAACCGTCCTCTCTCACAGCGCTACATAGAACCCGCAAGAAAGCCCGCTCTTCATCTCGACTCCCTTCACGGACCACCGCTGCGCCTTCTTCAGCTGCGTCAGAGTCTTTGCCAGGATGTTGGAGTTCGTGGACTTCCCCGTCATCGTCAAGCCAACCAACATGACGCCATGCCTGGCTGACAGAAGCATCACCACGCGGTAGGGTCAATCAAAAGAACATGCGCCTCACAAGCTGTGTCTCAAGGAGCTGCGTGATCTTGGTCAGGAAGGACGGAACTACCTGGACACATGCAACCAATGAAGAAGCCACAAGCGAATGCGACGGCAAGGAGCTCGAATCCACAAGTCAACGGACCTGCAAGTTCATCAAGCGCAACTGGTTTTCGATTTCCGTCTTCAACTTTCCATAGTCCACGTCTGGAATGACGACCTTGTCGGGATGAGCTTGCGCATCAGGTCCGTCCTTGTAAAACAGCCGAGGCCAAAACATCAGGGTACAAGTCTGAGATGATGCCACTGAAAAGCGGAAGATCGAAAGACAGGAACCTGGGCATGGCAAGGCACCCGCAAGACGCATATGTGAGCTCAGAGGGAGGTTTCGAAACGAGTGCGGATGTAGATCTCCTCCCTTTTTCTTGCGACTTGTCACAAGAGGGGGGAGTTGAGGAAACTGTCGACAACAGCTGCTGCAAAGCAATATCGAACGAAGCCGCAACTGAGGATTTTGCTTGGGTGCGTTGGAATCACGAAGGGCGCGGATGAGCGTCACATTCTCTTCCAAATCTGGGTTCTGACCTGGAATGCAGAAGCAGGCTCATCGCAAGATAGACAGTCTGCAAAAAAAACTGAGAAGAAAGCGCTTCAGGTGTCCAGCCATTACCAGAACTGACTTCACCTGGCAGAGTTCTCAAACCCCTCTGCAACTGCACTTGTGGAACTTTGAAGCAGCCAGAGAGACGGCTCGCATGCCAAAATCCTCGGCAAGGCGGCATTTGCCATATTCGCTTCAGGGCGTTTCGTTCGCAGCTACAAAGTGTATGATCTGGGGTTCTCGGTCAGGTCGGAGCTGCTAAGACGTCATGCGAAGCGAGGGTAGTGATGAAACGAGCTGCGCGGTTGGGCCGTCCTTTGCTCATGTTTGACCGCTGTTTGTCGCTTCAGGCTGACGTCGGCATATAGGACCAGGAACAACAGAGTAGGCAGTTTTCACTTTCTGAATGGAGTGGCACCCTGCTTCTGTACATCCGAACACGTGTGCTATCAGTTGTTGCGAAATGCCCGATTCAACTCTGCGAGGCGACGAAAATGATGCGATGCTGAGGCCTGGCCCGATATGCGTCGTCGCTTTGGGTTGCTGCAACCAGTCGCGATCCAGAGTTGCCGAACCCATGCCAACCCAGCACGTGCTGCTCAGATGCCGCGTGTGCCTTAGGGTGTCGTCTCGAGAGGCGAGCAGGCTGCTTCACTCTGCGAGCTCGCCTTGTACTCACGGCTTTTCAATTTTCGAGCCTCTGCAAACTTGGTCGATAACGACAGGCTCTGCTCTGCTTGTCCAGGTTCAGATGTTCAGGGACGCTTAGCTTGAGCCGTGCTTGTGGTGTCGTCAGACGCGGTCCGATGCCTTTGCGATAAAACACCAGGAGGAAAAAAACAAAAAAGAAAGGAAACCCAACGCGCAGAGACAGTGACGCGAGGTGAGATGATGCTTTGGAGCTTGCCGGGATATAAAGGAAATGGAGGATTTCTGGCTGGTGCACAGCTTCAATCGTCTTCAGGAAAAACTTTGCAGATAACCAAGTTACAGAGTCAACTCCGACGGCTCAAACATAGTCTGAGTGCCGGTCATAGTGATCCTGTTTCGAAAGCTGCTCAGAGGAAAGCCGATACAGGTTCACCATCTTCCGAGCCTGATAGAGGCCAGCAGCTAGCGGGTTCGGAACTGCAGCAGAGAGCGGCTGGGCCACTTGCAAGCATCTTGGCCGCATTGAAACCCTCTGAATACAGAATGATCTCTGCCTGCGGAGGGACACCAAGAGAAATGAGCGACAGAAGCCGGAAGGAGAGGGGAAATGCGAGCGAGGGGCAATCAGCCCGTAGTCTGGCACCATCATGGCCTGGCTTGACAATGTCAAAGTTGAGCTTCACCCAAGTGTCGCGAGAATCTAGCCGCGAGCGTGACGAAATCGCACATGCAATACTAGGGCCAGCCCCGGCCCTGATTGAAAAAAACCCGATCTCCTTCTGACCGAGGCCGCAGCGACTGGGCGGAATAGCGCTTTGAGGTTGTCCGGAAGCTCAGCTCGTCCGGCATATCCAGGGTTCATGGTGATGTAGACCTGGGCATAGCCAACATGCCAGATCTGAAAACAGTCCTTCCAGACATCCAGCCCATTGCTCAGGCACGGTCCCCGAAGCGTCGATTCAAAGGGATCTCGTTGCCAAGAAACTCGAAAACTTCTTTTCGCTGCCGGATAGCCTCCAGCAAGCCAGGCTTCTTGTGCCCGAAAGTACGAGGCACAATAAGATGTATGACAGTTCGGACGAGGCCAGCCTGTGTCACTGTCAGCATCTGTTGCGCAATCACGCTGAGGACTTCGACCTGGATGCGATTGAACCTGGCTGGAATCAGGACTCCACACAAACGCCGAAAATCCTTGGAAGGACCATGTTTCTGAAACACATGCCGGAGCTGCTCGTCGAAGCAGGCCCATGCTCCTGCCTGGGCAAGACCTGAAAAGAAGCGGCCCATGATTTTGTAGTCGAGGCCATCGGAACCTCAGCTGGGCCGCAGCTCACGTCTGGCTCAGTGCCCCGGGCTCTAAACAAGATTCCTGTGAAAGTCTGATAACGGCATCTGAGGCACAGTTGAACACCACGACCGGCACAGCCAGGGCTTTGCCCAAGTCTTTTGTGGTCTCTGTCTTTCCTTCCAAGGAGAAAGCTCCATGCTCTGTGCAAAGGGTAGCTGGCCTTCCAGTCAGTCCTGTGCCGGCTGGACCAGCGGGTGCGCCACCATAATTCAGGTGCATTGCGCCTTCGGCTCAAGCAATTGCCAGGAAAGCAGCAAGCTGCAGGCGTAGTTCTACAACCGTCACTACCACTGTCCTGTCAAGGTCATGTAGCACTTGTCGGTCAAGGGCGTGACAACCTGATTCAGGACCGCACAGACTTTCACAAAACACCTGCTCGGCACGGATGTTGCACAGGCCCCCAGCCAAGCGTGGAGTGTTTCCCAAATACTCGTAGGAGTACTTGAAGCAGGCAATGGTTTGTCGGCAGACCTCGCCAAGGCTCGCGCAGGATCGGACAAGTTCCACAGCCGAATGCTAGCTACTCGTTGCAGGGACACCTCGCGCATCACGTTCCAAGCCACTCACAGATGCGGAAGTCGCATACGAATGTGACGATTGTCAGCACTTACGCTGTTGAAACTATGATGGACGGACCTTCACGCCTGTATACTCCATGTACTGTGCAATGCTTTCGCTTCTACTGGTTTTAATGTCCTATGCTGGTCATGGCAGCATGTGCTGCAATCTCCTGGACCCAGAAAAAACCTTTGCAATTGTCCTGATGACTGGCTTCTCATGATGTCTGGCTATGACGACCAGGATGAAAATGGGCACCACGGCTGCTCTGAGGCTCCGAGCGCAGTCATCCGAGACCATGTTGATCAGGGAGGTTTCCACCTGCCACTCAGGATCTCAGAACCTCTCCCAAGACACCTCCCAAGACATCTCCAAATGATGATCTAATGTCGTATAGTGCAGCTCAGCACAGCAAAGAGCAGTAGAGTACAGCAAAACAGAGAATAGTGCAGCGTAGTACAGTGTAGTGTATTATCCAGCCTATAGTATACAGTATGTAGTACATAGTGTGTATAGTGTATACAGTGTACATAGTACATAGTGTACCTAGCATATATATATATATATACAGAGAGAGAGACAGTATCTATAGTATATATCGTCTATGGTAAATGGTATATAGTATGAAGCAACAACCGTACATGTTATATAGTATATAATTTTAAGTTTTAGGTGTGTAGTACCTATCGTATAGTAACGATGATATAATATATAGTATGTAGTATACAGCAATGTATAGTATATGGTATACAGTATATAATATATATATATATGGCAAATAGTGAATAGTAAACAGTATAAGTATATAACACGTAGTATAAATTTAAATGTATATAGTACATAGTATATCGTAACAGTACCTAGTATTTAGTATATAGCATGTAGTATGTAGTATACAGTGTATAGTACAGTAAAATATTATACTATAATGTACATACTGAATAGTAGAGTATGGCCTAGTATAGTATGGTAGAGTAGAGTCTCTTCTATTCTAGTCTAGTCCAGATTTGACACTCGGCCTCCTCGGACTCTGGCACCCAGTAGTAGCGCAACTGCTTGCTCCAATCGAAATCCTCGAAAAGAACAGTCTGCAGGAAAGAAAATTGGAAGGGTTTTCTGCACTGGCAAACACAGACACCCCTCAGTTGCTGGGGACGTCACGTTCAAGCTGTTTGTGCCTGCTTCCATAAGGTTCTCGAGCACCGTGATGCCATGGACCTGGCTGCAAGCTTGTCCATTTTGTTGTTCATGAGAAGCCGAAATGTGTGCAGCTCACCGCATTGAAACTCGATTCTACAAAAAATCTGAGATGAATTGCATAAGGCTGTGGAGCGGACATCCAAGACAATCAGCGCTCCCATCAGAACCTCGTAACATAGGCAACCAGCTGTCGCTCTTAGGAAATTATGGTGCATGTAGCAGAGTTTCGCCGAGACAATGACTCGCTGATTCTTTGTGAGCTGCATGCGAACCTGAGAGTGGGCATGTCCTAGCAGGCAATGACACAACAAAGGAAAGAATCGTAGGCTGCCGAACGATGCTGACGCTGTTTTTCAGCTGCTGGTTGTGGAACTCTATGTTGTCCTTCATGCCGTTCGCCTTGTAGCGAGCACGGCTGCACAGCAATCGCGAGGCAGAAGTATCATCGACCCTTCCAAGCATCAGACATCGCCAGCGGCGATTTTGCAGAGAGCCTCGCAGCACACACTTCAGTAGCCTTTACACCTGTTGATTGTATTTCAAGGTGCACAATGCCCGAAAGAGAACGACCAGTGCACATGTGTTCAACACCTGCTGATACGTAAACGCAGTTTGCCGTTTGGGCGTATGCCGGGCTCCACACACCCCCTCCCCCAACGAGCAAAATCCAGAGTCCCAACACAATCGCCGTAGCTTTGCTTGCGTGATGTGCGGCTTGCGCCTCTGCAAATTATTGGAGGGGCTGAACCGAAACAGGCGAAAACAGCTCAAGAGAAATTGGAGCTTCAGACACAAAAGATTCAGCCTTCAGAGGCAGATGCTGATTTTAGCTTTGAAGGCACATACAACAAGTTTGGTGCCGCATACAGAAAACACTGCAATACACATGAAGGCGTAATTGTGTGCCTTGCGGCCCCCACAGAGGTAACAGTGTTTTTGTTGCTGTCGTTTTTTTGTTTGCTGTCGTGCCTGGGGCGCTTCTTTTTCTGTCGTGCCGGAGGCCGGGGTTCCCTCACTCACTGGCTTCCTGGGTTTGCGCACAGACATGTCCGAAATCAGAGAGGAACCCTGGTCGGAAAAGCTTCAGCCTCCATTGTAACTCCTGTGATGGAAACTCTGGGTAGAAAATGTAGCCACGACTACACCCTGACCCTACACCCTGCGCAGTGGTGATGGAATTGATGATATAGACCCTGCATTTCCCATAATAAAGAATATACCATAATTCCCATAGTTTAGGGTCCTTAAGGTAGTGCAGGATGTATATCATCAACAGTATTACATAAACGCATGTATACAGGAATGTGTGCGCACGAAAAACAAACATATATACATATATATATATACATACACAAGCAGATACTGTAAATGAACAAGTAACTCAGGGCCGTCAAAGTCAGAACTGCCGAGTCATGATGCACAGCACACATTTAGCCGAATATGCAACCATACACAGACTCCGAAGGTCGAAATGAAGCCCCAAACTTCGTGCGAAATCCGGAAACGCACGATGGTGAGACACACCGAAACCTAAAAGTCACGAAGAGCAACCAAACCCCTTCCAAGTCCACAAAAACTGAGAAAAGCAGCGACCATAATTCCAAGGCGGCAAAACTTGTTCGGCACAAACTCTCGTCACGATGGACAGACAACATTAAGCCCGAAACCCGCGAGAACGGCACACCTTGAGACTTGTCTGCAAGCTTGGAGTCACGACCAGCAGCCATCACGACACCCTGAAACTTGAGGGAGCAAACCCAAACACCTTTTCTGGAAAGCCTGCATGCAACCCTGAAAGCCAGCTGCCCAGAGCAGTCTCAGAGTTTATTGCTCCTGGCGACTGCCGACCAGACCATCGCACGTTTTCGGGTTTCAGGAAAGGTATATGGGTTTGCTACCGGACGACTTTTCGGGTTTAAGTTAGGAGTTGTCATGGCGACCGTTGACAATCTTGCGTTTCAGAACAGTTTAAGACGGGTTGCCAACACCCAAGCTTCGATTTCATGCTGGCTTTCCATCGTCGTTGTGAGGGTTCCGGAAAAGTCTAGGAGTTTGGGATTTGCCTCCCATACCGAGTGCTTGGGGCCTAGGGTGTTGTATTGGCTACTTGTATTGACTTTCAGGGTTTCAGAAAAGGCCCTGGGTTGACATTAACCGCTAAAGACAATGATTGTAGCAAACAGTAAACTCAGTGAAACGGTTCTTCATCGTATTGAGGCTGGGTACTGAAACTTGCCACAGATAACATACAACAATAAAGATCGCCAAAACCGGGCCCTCGACCTTTTCATTTCCTGAAACCGAAAAACAGCCATCGGCAGCCAAGTCTTGTCCAAACGTGTGATAACAAATGATAGGCAGGGACAGCAAGCCCGTAAGCTTTTCTGGTCAGCCACCATGGAAACTCTTCCGGGACGTAAACCGCAAGACTTTAGACCTTTCGCTCGCCTAGGGCCTAGGGAAATCTACCTTAATAGAGCAAGCCTTGAACGTTGTCCTGATGGTAGCAAACCTGTAAGCTTTCCACCTTTCGAAAAGCAAACACGAAGCTGAAAGAGTGCCGGGCCAAGTGCGCTATCAAAATGTAAACAATGATGGGTAGCCACCATGACAAGATACCCCAAGAAGTGGCGACTGGCCGCGAGCCCCAAACCTGTTCTACTCGATGTGTCCGTCAAGTTTGCGAGGCACCCCCCCTTGTCACTCTCCATTGCAGCTGTAGCTCTTTCGAGGGGTGCATGTGTGTGCGCGTGTGCGTGTGCACGCGCGCGTGTGTGTGTGTGTGTATGTGTGGGCGAAGTGTGGCAAGAAATCTGCTCTGTGCGGAAGATGAGTGTTCCACATGTGTCGCCGATTGCCGTCCGCTGCGCCATCTTCTCTCTGTTCGGTCGAGATTGCATGCCTTCTCCGTCTCCGCAGTCCAGAATTGCTGATCCACCAAGATCTTGCTCTGCGCTGAGTACCTAAGGCACCGAGGTGATTGCCTCATCTTCCGCATAGACGAGCCTTCCTCGGACTTGGGAACCCGCGGACCCTCGAGCAACCACTCGGTTCTGTTCGTGCCATCCTGCGCTCAAAGCTTCTTCCCCGGACTCTGGGTTTAGGGGTTTAAGGGTTTAGGTTTAGGGCTTTAGGGATTCAAGGGTTTAGGGTTTAGGGCTTTGGGGGTTTAGGGTTTAAGTTTTAGGGGCGATTCGATGGACTGGATGCCAGTAACCAAATATGGTAGGAAGCTGCCACACAGCACGCGAGTCCTCCGGATAGGCGAGAAGACCCTTCTTGCTTGCATCGTACAAGCCATTGACCATGGCAACCTGCGAGATGCCCAAGGCAAGCGCTGGAACACACACACACACACACGCACAGATTTACAAATATATGTGTATGTATGTATATATATATATATATATATGCTACCCCCCCCCCTCCGGTACCTAGGTTTTCGTCTTTATGCTGATATTTTGCTTAAGTGGGCCGAGGAAAGGGGCATTTCGCAAACATGAGTCAGCCATGATTTGTGGATGTTGTGTCAAAGTTCTCAGCCGGAAGCGACGTTTATATTTGCTTGAGCATCATGAGAAAGCACGGAAGAATCGGACAGAAAAGGCTGCGAGTGCATGCGCACTCAGAAAAGCAAGGAATGGCATAGGAATAGACTGCGAGGAGCCGACATACAGTAGTGAG
>CAJNDV010016624.1:0-14099 GCA_905221635.1 Symbiodinium sp. CCMP2456 | reverse complement strand
CTTGAGCCAGAGCCATAGTTTGGAAATGTCGACCCCGTCCCTCCGCTACCCAGGTTTTGGTTTTCATGCTCCTGAGGGAGAAGAGCAGACCTAGGTACCGGGGGGGGGGGGTACCATATATATATATATATATAGATGTATAGCAACCTGTTCACTGTTTATGTTTATACTTCTGCAGAAATATATACATACAGATATGTACACATGTATTTATACATTTATATATGTATGTGTACATATATGTATATGTACATATATATATATATATACTGTATTCATATAGATATATATATATATATACACGTATTCCTACATACATATATATATATATGTCTGCATACATATACACATACATGTATAGATATGCATTCATATGTGTAAATATATATGTGTATATATACATGCATATTTGTTTGTTGACTTTTTTGTCTCTTTATTTATGTATTTAAATCTAGTTCTGTATTTGTATACCAACTTGTTTATGTATCTACTTAGCTATGTACTTAACTTGTCTGCCATATATGCAACAACGCCCCACACACACACAATGCAAGGGAACTGAGCGCGGCCTCGATGTCACTGAGCCACTTCTCAACGATAGGACCGGTCACCACTGGCTGCACGAATGGGACCTGAGAACGGGCAGAGTCTTGGAAGATGCAACCTTCAAACATCTAACAATACTGACTAGGTCGTATGTAGCGCGTATACTAATACTACAATCTTTAAATATATACACCTTTGCATGGGGTGTTCACACTTTGCAGACCCTCTCTGATAGGAGGGAGCCAACAAGGAGAGGGCCGCCATCAAAGATTATGTAATGACTGCTCCGGGCGGCCATGCTCTTGAGACAGTGTGTATAGGCAAGCACAGCAAGAAGGTGTCAGAGGATGTCAAATGAAAACCCGGCCAACTTGCAGACACAGAAGTTTACTCGATGACGCTCATCGGCATGCCATTGCACATCTTGCCTGATATGTTTCCATACATATACATGCTCGAAATCTGTGCTGCAAGTGCCGAATGTCTGCAAGATGCGATTGCACATCAAGCCCACCGAACTGTGAACCTGCGACATGTCAAGCGGCTTGGAGCCATGCTCTTAGTGACAAACTTCGGTATTGCCCTTGCCGATGAGTGAAGATGTCGCAGCGCGTGTCAAAGACTTTCAGGGCACGACATATTCCTTGATCATGTCGCTCATACCAAGAATTTCACCAGGAGCCGTCTGGCGCAGTTGATCTTTCCGCAGCAAAAGGATTCCTACTTCTATTGAGCAGTTGGCCTCCGAGAACACCACGCGATTGATGGAGTCAAAGCACTTGCCTGGGAATGCCAAAACACTGCAGCAGCGAGCTCAACAAGCGCAACTAACAAAGCATAGCAAAAGCCAAAGTTACACATGTGCTCTTGGACAGCGTGTGGATTCCGCCTTAGGTCACAATTGGCGGCTGATATGCGATGCAAAGCTTGGCCACGCTGAGTTGTTTGCGTCTGCGAAAGGATGCTGAGCAACTCATCATTGGAAAGAAAGTAGAACCTTGTTGACTCAGGTCTGTCGTTTTAAACGCCACCCGCTGTAGTGGTGGTGCGCAGTGCGCCTGGGGAAGGCCGCGCGCTTTGTCTCCAAATAAGCCTCCAGTTGCTTTTGGACCTGGGAATGTTCAACAACAAACTGCAATCTGGGCACGAGGTGCATGTGTGGGAACATGCCGGATGGTTTCGCTTCCGGGTGAATGTCAGTTTGTCCTTCTGAGGCCCAAGCATGGTCCAAGGTGTCGTTGGCCCACTTGAGGCGCTCAAGAATCTGCAAGAGGGCAACTGTATCGATTCAGGGACTTCGGGCTGCCTGCATGCGAAACATGCAAGGATCACCCCGGGAATGTGGAACGCATCCATGCAGAGCTTGTCCTTCTGGCGCACCTTTTGTGGCTGAGGCTGCTGTGAACATCTCCTATGTAGTCCCAGTCGCGTAGGTCGCAAGCCTTGCGGAACAAGTCCTTCCAGAACTTGTCAACCTGCTCGAACGGAATGATGATCTTTCAACATGACAACTTATTTCTGGGCACTATCGGTGACGTCAGCACTGTGACGAGCTTTCATGCTTCTTAGGAATCATGCATAGAGCCGTCTGGCGCAGGCAGACAACTATAACATGTTGCACGAGCCAGATGTGACACATTCGGCATGAGTCCTCAGCTTACCGCACTTATGCCGCTTTGCCTGCTTGAACTTTGCTGCTTCCTGTGGCAGCTGCCTCTGGATGTCCTGCAATTTCACAGGAGACTGCGGCTGAAGTAGCATGACAGAACAGGACTATAGATATAGCGCACGATGGCTTCTGCAAAACTCCTCTGCCGAGAAGATGTTTTCCAGATACATCCACGCTCGCTGGACCGTGTACCACTCATCGATGACATCCGCCGCCTCTGCCAGGAATGGAGATCCAAACTACTAGTAAGACGTCAATCGCATGGCAACCCTCTGACCTGGTTTATTCTCTTCTCCCAGATCTCCACCTTCTCGCGTATGCCTCAGACTGGTAGGTCATAGGTATTTACCCCGCTTCAAGCAGATAGGGGAGGCCGAGCAAATTCCAAGCTCTCGCCCCTCCCCTGCTGCGTGCCCACTCTGCGCAACATGCAGGAACCTATCCATTTGGAGGAAGCAGCTCCAACAAGCTCCTGGCCATGAATGAAGCGGCTCCCCATCATCGTTGCGATGGTCACGCTGTGATCCTCTCGCCGATGTCATTCTAAAACTGGAGATGCAACAGGAAGACGCGGGAGAGACATGAAGAAGTCACAAGGGAGCACAGACAATCACTCGCTCGTGCCCCCTTTCTTGCCCCACTCTTTGCCCTCCTCGCAGAGAGTGATGACATCTTGGAGGTCACCCAGAATCCACAAGTCCTGGAACAGGCTTTAGCTGATGAACCTTCGGTCGTCCTCCCGATCTGGAGATCCCCTCTTTGGCTTCACGCACCTTCTGGTTCCTGTGGTTCATGATCGGCAAGTCCAGATCTGCCCAGGCAGCTATCACCTGCGAGCCAGCCAATGCACCAATCATACTCCGTTGCTCATTTCAGCGCCAGCATGCAGCTCTGGCAGACTGGGACGCAAGGGCTTGCAAATGCCACGCGTGACGAAGTGCATGTTGCTTTACTTGTCTCCGCCACCACACCTCTCCGACTGCCAGAATCTGCCCTAAGCCCTCGTCCGTGGCAGCAACACTTAAGCGACCACAGCACGGTCCCTGAACCCGAGCACACCCCCAGCCTGCTCCAAAGACTGTTCCAGAGCAAACTCGCCGCTAGCATTTGCAGAAACTTCGGACACATACTCGCGGTGGTCGAAGACCCCGTTGCCCTCAAGCTGTGTCAAACCTCGGTGCTTAGTCGACATCTCTTTGGCACGAGGCAGTGCCACGAAGCAAGAAGACAACGTTACCGAACAAGGACAGTCAGCTGATGCTGCTCGCCGATGTTGGACCTTTGTACGCCAGATTGATCCTGAGCACACGCATGGAAGCCGACTTGTGGCAGCTGGCAAATCAAAGAACTAATTACCCACGTTCCCTGGGTGCTCGGCTTCTTGAAGATCTTCTCCCAATGCCTCAGTCAAAGTTGCTCTTGCAGCGAGACATGCGCAGGCACAGGCCACTGTTTGGAAATATTTGCAGCTCAGGGCACCGAGGACGGAGAGCCGGGTTTCCAAGATCAAGGATGCAGGGCATGCGCTCACGCCTCGGCACGGCTTACGCCCAGATCACACGAGCTTACGACTCAGCTTAAGATGTACGAATGACAGTCCGGTCATTCCGCTTGTCAGTGTAACTCGGCAGCTTTCCGCAGCATGGCGAATTGGAAAGACTGCATGAAAGCCGTGAATTCAGATATTGTCCTGAGGCTCCTACCATTCCTCGATCATCCCTTTGACTCGGACAGCCACCTTAAGAGTTGCAAAAGAATCGGAAGACTCCGTACTGTCAAGTGCCACCGAATGCACCTCATCGCCCTCCAAGGACTTCGTCAAGCCATTTGCCGTCTTGTAAGATGCCATTACTTGCTTGTTCATAGCTTCGACATCCACCTTTATGCAGGTGGGATGACTGTCTGCCTCGAACGACTCCGTTCCACCCACCTTGACAAACTCAGACACGTTCCAGTTGTGGGACATCTCTTGCCACTGGGCGGTAACCTTCACAGAGGGAAGCACGTCGAGTGATGATTGCTCTTTCAAGGCCTGCGAGCCTCCCAAAGCTTGAGCTTGTCATCGAAAACTTTCCTCAAAGTCAGCGGGAAAATGAAGCGAGCAGCAAAAACCGACTACATGTACCCTCACCCTCAGCAACATGTCAGAACGTAGGCTTCAAGCCGTGTCTTTGCAACCTCGACGAACTGGAAGTGTCCATTGCTTTCCTCCTTCTGCTTTGCAAAATGTATCAAGCATAAACACAAACACGCAAACGCACGCGCACACACACACACACACCCCGGCTGTGGCTGTGTCTATCGGATCGGTGGGTATACGGCTGTGTATCCACTGACACATAACGGATACTGGCTTCTGCCTCGGCTTGGACTTGGGGGGCTGCACCAAGCAAGCCCTGCCAGCACGCAAAGAAACTTGTACCCTGGCATGCAGCACTTGCAGACAGCAGAAAACCGGCTAAACACGCACAGCCTCGTAGTCGGTGAACGTATGTGCTCGCTCTTCCAGCACCTTGACCTGCACACCCGATCCGCTTGAACCATGCTGTGGACGATTGCGGTCTTTGCGAAGACACAAAGATCTCATTTCTCAAGCAATGGCTTCAGCAGATCGCACTTTACATGGGATATTAGAATGTGCGAGATTTCTGCTGACCTTTAGAGCTCTTGCACCCTGTCTTTGAATACTGCTGCTGAACATAAACGACTGGACCGAGCTTGTGACCTTGGTTTCCAAGATCTTGTCCAATTCTTCCAGTACCTAAACACTGCCAGGACAGCGTAGAAATTGAACAACTCGCCACGAGCATCGACAGTGCCTCGTGAGCGACGACGATCTTCTCTGCGTCAATAAAGCTCCCAGTGAAGAGTTCCTTCCGAATGATCAACAACGCTTGCACATTAACATTACCACAGGTTGTAGTACAAGAAGAAATTGAACAATACGCAGAACTGTGCAGCGGGCTTCGTGAGACCCTTCGTCATTCACGAATCTTGGATCCAGTCTTCGAGAGAAGCCAAGCGGGCAATCGGATGCAAAATTCAGTTTCTATTTCCTCCTGATCTGATCCACTCAGGACTGTGAAAGACACGCAGCAGGTCATACTCGTACTCTACAATCAGGGTTCTGCCATACATTAGGAAGGCCGGTTAATGCAGTTTCCGGAACTTGCTAAGGAGGTCTTACAATCCCATCACAACTCTGCCTTTTCTTCTGAGTTTCGGATTTTGTTTAGCACTGTGTGGCCGAGCAAAAGCACATGACTAACTCGTCCTGTCCTCCGACACGCCTTTCATTTCCTCTTCCACTTTCAGAGCCCTCTGGTAAGTCTCCAGCGCCATCTCCTGCAAAAGGGGCCGCACATTGGTCGAGTACAGGCAGAAAGCAGGAAGCTGGAATAGCTGGGCGGCCTCTTTCATCTCGGCAATGAACTGGCTGGCTTCAATCATCTTCTTGTTGGTGAAATCGCTCTCCTGCCCATCATACTCGGCTATACGTCGGTCAGACTCACCTCCTTGGCTGGCAGATCCAGTCCTTCGCCTTCAGACCCTCATAGACAACTTCGTCGTCGCCAGGCATCCTTACCTTGTACTCCCTGGCAGATGAGACATCATCCCAAAGGAGAGCATGCAGGACAAGATCTGCCTTATCAGGGAATACATCTGCTCAACCTCGAACATGAGGTCTTCCATCTCCGGCCTCTCCTTGGCTGATGGCTCCTCCCACGCACTACTCTTCTTCTGCTCCCGAGTATCTGGCATCTTGGACGTTGTGGTACATCTTCACCTGGTGCGACATGATCACTAGACAGACTGTGCTTAGACGCAGCTTGGCGAATTGGCATGGTATTCCTAAGTGGACCACATAATTTGCGAACTTGCCCAGATCCTTCGACCTTTCTTCCAGGAGCTTGTTGACCTTCGCCGATGCAGCTGCAGAAGCGCAATCAGCCCGCCAGGATATGCTCAACCGCGCGTGTTCATGATGCCGTCCCGCAGTGAAAGCAGCTTGGGGGCAGACTGAGTCGTAGCGACTGTAGCATTCCTGCATGGACCACCCGGTCTGCAAGCTAACTCGCCCCTTGAAGTCAGCAGTCGAACTCCGGCCTTGCACTTGTCCCGAGCTAGGCCAATGAGGCAGTTTTTCACGCAGTTCAATGTAGCCTCCCAGAAGTCAGAGGCACATCTGCTCTGCTGCCTGGCACTAAGCTGGCCTCTGGGATGGGCGTCAATCTGTCTTTCAGGCTCTTGCCGTTGACAAGAATGATGCCACAAATCTGGCGAAGTGCATGGGCTAGGAAACATCGGGTGACGTGGCACAGTGGAGAAGCAGGCAAGAAAGGCCGGGCTAAGCTTGAACCGGTCGAGATCATGTTGAAACCTGGGCGTCGCAATGTTCCACGCCATGCCTCAGCAACTACATCAGAAGCCATGCTGAGAGGCAGACTCCCTCATCTTGGACATCTGATCATATAACGCGTCATAGTCATGCTCCTGAATACTTTCCGGATTCCTCAACATGTGAAACCTGTCGGACTTGCTCTTGCGCCGCAGTTCCTTGTCGTTGAAAGCTTCTTCATCCCAAGTCTTGCCAAACCTGGCGGAGCATCATGGCAAGATTGCACACTCATCGATGCAGTCAGATGTCACAGGTAGCTGCAAACAAGCTTGCAGCACTCGTAGATGGGCCGGAAAGGCTCGTACATGAGGTTGGCAGATGCCTGGCTCTTGGAAGTCTCATGAATGAGGGTCCTTGCCGCACAACCACCGCAAGGAACAGTCACCTGCGTGTCGTCAATGGCACTTGTGATGTAGTCTTGAATGCTCGCCTGGTATCCTCGCGAAGGTCAGTGGCATTGCAAGCACATGCTTAAATTCAACGTGAAATCGACTGACAGTGTCTGCAGCTGTCCCAAATAGGTTCGATCTTTCATCAGAATGTCCTGGCAAGACGCAGCACACCCAAATCGAACTGTGCGTGACAGACATCCACCGAAAAAACACCGCCAAAAACGAGCACATGCCATAAGGAGAGTGCAGACGTGAGAAAATCCCCTTGGTCAATAGATCCCTCGGACTGAGCTATGAGGTTTTGAGTTGCCGGCCAGGAGAAGTGAAGTTGCTTTGCTTACTTTGAGGCAGCGAAGCTATAGCCATCAGGTGCAGATGAAAGGGGGGACCCCTGGATCTGTCGCCGTCCTGTGCCCCTTTCACCCTTCCATCGCCCGAAACTGCGATCACTAGTCACGAGTCGGTCCCAAAGGTATCAGGGATTTCGCGCATGACAGGTGAGCACACGGCACCTCACCGCACCTCTGAGTCACCAAATGCATCAAAAAGCGCATCAACAAAACAAAAACAACAGCTCCTTCACTGTCTGATGGTTCTGCACGCGGCAAAACTGATCATACCTGTCAACGTCTGCTTCAACTTCAATCTGGACCCCGGTCCACTGCATATGCAAAAGCTGGTAAGGCAAGGACTGTCGCACGCAAGTCATCGACTGTAAGAGGTTCAACGTCTGGAACCATCCATCAGAAACCCTGCAGTGCTTGCGGTCTCTACAATTGTAGCTCACGACAATCGTACGTGCAGCAAGACATGCCCTAGGCCGTATAAGTCACACACATGAAGAGCATCTCTACGAAATCGTGCTTCCCGGGATCCAGCGTGATGCCCTGCCACATCGAAGGTTCTGCCGCCCGTGACACATTTCAAGCACCTCCGGGCCTGATCCGACATGTCCACGGACGTCACGAAAAGCTTCGGCACGTTCTGCCAGAAGGAAACGTGTTGTTGCGGTCGAAAGCCCTGCTCTCCCGACTGCGATCTCTTCGATTTCTAACATACTGTTTCGAAGCCCTCGGGCGCTACCCCGCTCTTGCCGCTTGCAGAGGAGCTGGTAACAAAGCTCTCTGCCTTCTGGTCCAAGCGATTCCAGAACATCTTCACGGCTTCGATCACGGTTTGCACAAGTGCAGCCTCCCGATCTTCTGCGAGCCCGGTCGCTGCGGCACCACCCGACAGCCTCTCACGAGCCTGGAACATGTAGTCAATCAACCGGATGCAGTCACCTGCAACTAATGGCACCAGCAACAATGGTGAGGCAACCGAAGGAAGACTTGGAATCCAGCCTAGCATGTCTTCGTCCCGTTTGGCAATGCGCTGAAGGCGTGCTTTCTCACGAGCCTTCGGATCGGGTTCCAAGAAGCATGCACTCGTCAGATTCGCCACAGTGGCAGTGGCCTCTTCCTTCTCTTGTACCATGGACTTCGACCTGAGGCACAAAAAATGGGCTACGGGGCTCTGCAGACCTGCGGGCTCAAGGATTGGTGTCAGGCTTGTTGCCAGATAGCTGGTCCTCGTAGGCTGGAATCACTCAGTCCGTCTCTTGCTGCAAAAATCGATACGAGGACTGGAGAGGAATTAGGTCCGCACAACACTGGGCTCAATCTGCAAGGAGCACTGCACCGTGGTGATCAGTCGATCGATGATGCCAATCTTGGAACCACGGGTGTCACCGCTTCAATCAAGACCTACATGCCCACGTCATCTCACCGTAATGGATACATACGAGCACAAATCGTTCATGCTTTGCTAGTACCAAAAGGCTGGAGAAAAACCAAGTGGCGGCGGATTCGTGCTTTTGCTCGAAGTCCTTCTGCGCACTATTGACCTTGATCAATGAAACTGACTTACAGCAATCGGATAGCAAATTTGGAAACATTGTCGCAAAACAAAGTTATTAATGGACTGGAACAAACAGGTGCGGTGCTGGACTGGCACGGATCTGCTGCTGCTTGTCCATGAACTCCTGAGCAACAGCATGCAGACGAGAATCTAAGGGGGCCGTGTTGGTTAAATCACTGGTATTTGGCCAGCATGACAACAGCGAGTGCCTGAATGGTGTAGTAGTTCTGGTCAACGTGCACAACCTGGTGGCATGCTGGGGTGCTCAAGGAACCTGTTATTGCCCACGGAGAACCCAAGACGAGGAGCCTTCACTTCTTCCACTTCCCGCACGAGGCTGTTCACCTTCCGACCGATGCACGGCATGCTCTAGCACACCACAAGGCCCCGAGTGTGCTTGCCGCCTGCACCAAGGAGTCCACGAACATGGGCTTGGCAAAGAAACAACACCTGTCCAGCGGGAGGATCTGTTTCCACGAATGATAGAACAGCAAAAGGGTTTGTTATCGAGGTAAAGCATTTTTCTTCTGTGTTCTGTGCCATGAATGTTCGCAGGGAGGCACGCAGGCAATGGGTCTCTAAACATCTAAACCAACTTCTGAAGCAGCTCATGCTCCCCTGCAAGAGAAGCGTTGTTGCAATGGCTCGCCACAGGAATGTTGAAGCTTGCTTCTACGCCTATCTGTGCTTCGCTTGGGACGCGATGCTTCTTTCGCTTTCACGCCTCTCTTCATGTTGCAACTGCTTCTCGTAGTCAGTTCAGTTTGCTGACAATCTCAACTGCCCAACCCCATGAGTGAGCTTCCTCAGCTTCAGGGTTGTATCAGCGCATGCGGAGCCCAGCAAGTTCAAGAGTTCAAGCCACATTCTGCACGACTCTTCCGGTGAGAGCCTGCTAAGGCGCTGCCTGTGATGGCAATAGACCTGGGCCCAAAAAGATCGGAAACGAGCAGCAAGAAACATCAAGATGAACTGGCTGACAGGCCTCGTATCGTGCGTTCGTAGACCATTGCGTGATCACCTGGCGATGCAACCGCACACAGAAGTCGGAAGCAGCGTCTTCGGCACGTCATCACAAAATCGACCATGCAAGCATGCAACAAAAGACTTCCAAGCCGACAGCAGCCGGTCAACTGATGCACAGTCCAAAGCTGTGACGACGCAAACCGAGAGGAAAGGAAATCAAGCAAGATTTAGAATGTGCCTTCTTGTGCATGTAAAACTTGAAAAAGTTGATCGTCTGCAGCACCCGGAACATGAGGCTCTGATGCATCCTGGGCCAGGTACAGAGCGAGCAGAAGAAGGATGCGACCCGACTTCGGTCCAAGGGGCCAGTCGGTCAGAGAGATGCACTCGGAAAGCTGCCCGGGTGCAACATGCACAATGCCTCGCAGGAGGAGGAGTCAGGGGCTAAGCGGCTAAGTTTTCGGGCAGCGAGCTGACATATCGTGACATACTGAGGTGGCCGCCGGTGGCGGATATGGTAAAGTACTCGGGGTTTACCTGGTGCCCAGAGGCGGCAAGCAGCACGACGCGGCATTTGTGCGAATGAAGCCATTGGTTCATTTTTCTCGCCCAAACCACGTCCAGTCACTCTCAGGATTGCAGAAACACACCGAACGAAGGCTAACATCACCGTGCGCCTCATGTGGACACTTTCAGATGTCTCCCACTTTTCAATTGAGCATCATTCATCATTCATGTCCAACCAGGACTGACTGCATCTAACTCCCTAGGATTGTGAATCTGATCGACGACTGTAAACTTGCCCGGCGCACAAAACTGCCTGAAATTTCATTCAATGACTGCGTCAACTTCGCAGGACGTCTTTAGACATGCCATACACAAATGGTCGATCATCTGCCTCTGTACAATATGAACATCCCTCGAGTCTTCAACAAAGGAAGTTTAAAAGGAGCCCTGCATCTGCCTGATCCTCTGGCACAACCACCAAGTCGTAGGGAGCAAAGTGCTCGCTCCTAGGCCGTGAAAGCTGGACTGGCTCATTCACTTCCTGCCTCTGCTTGCCACTGCCCCTGGGAGAAAGCTGAGGCTGGCTCTCAGCACGATTGGCATACAGGAGCCTTCGAGAAGTCAGAGGTCAAGTGCTCGCCGAAAAAATTCGGCTAAGTTCACGACTTTGTTTTGGAAACGCTTCCACTCTTGGCGAAGTATGCAATGGCATCCTGCATCAATCTTCTTGGATGGCAACAAAGCTTTTGCCGCGGAGACTTCATGCAGTGGTACAACGGTCTCCTCGCCAGTTTGTATCTGCTGCAACTCCTGGCTTTCCAGCTCGTCTTCGTTCACCTCGAAAGCTGTGAGAGAAGAAACTGCAAGAATCATCGCCGTCTTTCTATGTCTCTTCCTGCTTCAGGAGACATGTTGAAATACTGAACTCGGCAATGTATAGTTGTTTATCCGAGAATGGTTATATAAGATGTACCGTAGAGCTGTCATTTGCAAAGCAAGGCCAGCTCGACCCCTCCACAAGAAGAAACAAGGCATTGAACAGTCAGATGACCATCCGCAGATCTTCGGGCCCCTTCACTCAAAACGAAACGGGCCTCAATGCCGCCGTTGTTTTGTTTCAAGAGACCGCCCAGTTCTTGCGTGGGGAGAATCTCCTCATGGATAACTGCAACTTGGACGGTCAAAGCGGCAGGCTTTGGTAAGCATCCTCTGGAGATTTCTCGCCATCACCGTCTATGTCAGCGAAGCTCTGTCCAATGTACATGCCTCAGCCAAATCTGGAAAACTCAACGACTGAATTCGACTGCACTACTGCGCAACATCTTGGCAGAAGGCTGGTAATCCGATCTAAGTGCGGCATATCCAGGTCGACCAACTTCTTTGCGATGGCCTCTGCTTCAATGCACGTGCTCAAACACAAGTTTCGGCCGTCGGTTTTGCCACACCGACGCCGCTTCGTAAAACTGGATTGTGTTCCGTGTCCGGGTACCACGGATGGCAGGCGCCTCCTCTTCAGTTGTGTCTGGCTTCTGGCGTGCCTGATGCACAGGGTCGCAAGGTTGCCAGCCCCGAGCAGAGCTGTCGGGAAGATCGAGTAACGACTGGTTGGAGCAGCCACGGCCTGGGCTGCTTCCCTGGCAGCATTCCGAACTTCCGCCTTGGCAGAAACTGCACGGACGAAAGTGCACTCTCGTGGCTGCTCGCACTCCTCGCGCTCCCAGCCTGCTCACCAGGCCACGCCTCGAGCCGTCCGAAGGATGCCGCGCGAGAATGGCTGAGACTGCGAGACCTTCAAGGCTTGATCTGCAGGTCCTGTCTAGCGCTCCGTGTTGCAACATGGGCTCACACTTTTCGACCGACCATACGCTGCTGCAGAATGGCTGGGTCCTGACACCGTGCAAATTGCGCATGATGACGGGCACATCTCAACATTTTGAGTGTATGCTCGTCTTCCTGAGCTGCCGTGTCATTGACGGCAGGCCTGAATGGCAAAACGAGCAGCTGGGAGACCACTCTCGACTTGCCCAAGCCTGGTGATGTTGCCGACAATGGGGGCAGCAGCACACCGGACCGAGACTTTTTCAACCTTTCAACATCGTCTGTGGCCAAGCCATCACGACACATGCCTGCTGAGCGTGCATGCAGCGACGGTGCAATCAAGACACTGCAATGGCACGCCGCGACCATTCAGGCTGCGAACCGACAGCTCACCGGCACCTCAACTGCATTGCGTGCTTGCTGACCATACTGACCGTAAGCCGTAAGCTCGTGCGTAAACAACGTCACGCATGCACCGAGGCTTTAACTGGATGATCTGTCCATAGTCCGCTCCATGCCTGGCAGAACTGTCCATGTCCAAGGAGCCTGCAGGCATACATGCTGTTGAATCCTGCCTGGCATCAACTTCACTTTCTCCTGAATGCACATTCAATCGCATCTGTCACAATAACATGGCTTGTAATGTCTGGTGAGGCCTGCCAGGAAGATCTGCCCACATGGGTGGAAACGCTTCACTGCGTTTTTGTTGTAAGAAGAAGCTGGACGATTCTCAGTGTTTGTATGTTTGTACCCTCCTGCAGGACGAACCGTTTGATGACCTCTCCATCGATTTCATGGTGTGATCCTGTGCGTTAAACTGGCCACTAAGTGATTAAAGGGCTGGTTAAACTGTGTACATGGCACTCGATGCCTGGACAGCCCAAAGGAAAAGTCGGCGTGTGTACGGGGTTCATATGTTGCACCGACTGAACAAAACAAAAAAATATCTAGCAAAAAACCATGGTCGGACGCCTTCTTCTGCCGAGCTGGATGAAGATAAGTTCGCACGGAAATCCGTCTAAGCGCCGACGCAACAGGCTGAACTTAACTTTCCTAAGTTTGGCTAAAACACTGAGCTTTCCGACGCCAGTGTTGAAAAGAGGAAAACTTCACGGTCTGAGCCCCATGTCCAACACTACAACATACTCATGCACCTGAAGTCTGTGGTGATGTGTGGCATGTTGCCGTTCCTTGCGACAGCTGAGAACTGGTGCTGCTTCATCACAGGGTCTACGGAGTGTGGTGTCCAGAACATCTCTAAACACGGTTTCGTTTGTGCTTTGCTGTTGCTTGGAACACATGCTAAGCTGTCCCCACGCTCACATTTCCTTGACTCCCAAATTCACAGAAGCACATGCCGTCTGAAACGTTGCGCATGCAGCGAAGTTGGATGAATCTGTTTGTACCGAGCACGGTCACGGTGCCCCTTAAAGCGGATGGTCTCTATATCCAGGTTCCTGCACTCTTCAGATTGACCCCTGAGGGAACTTCCATCGAATTGTATCCGGTACAGCGTTCGATGAAAAAATTCAAGTTCTGTGTCGCCGTGATACAACCTCAAAGAGCACGGACAAGCTCGATGTGCTGAGACCGGTTCTAGAAATTCTTCTGCAGCAGACTCATGACAAGTAACAAGAATGTACCTCATACCTGAAAGCCTACTTACTGGGCCTACTGCACATGTCCTCATAGCAAACACAGGTACGAAAAACAAACCGCATCTGCAAATGAGCTTTGCTGAAGAGTCGAAGGTAGTTGCAGGTTGGCTCCCGCCCAAAAATTTCATGAAAAGTTTTTTTGAAACTCATGCTACTCCTACAAAAGCCTACTAGTCCTACTACTGTTCGTCCTTTTCCTACTACTCCTACTACTCTTTTTCCTTCTCCTCCTACTCCTACTCCTA
>CAJNDV010016613.1:20348-30784 GCA_905221635.1 Symbiodinium sp. CCMP2456 | reverse complement strand
TATAACTATAGTATAATATACTCCAAAACCCTATTCTAATTGTTGAGGCCCCTACGTTAGAACTGTAAGTGGACACTGTTGATTTGTCTGACCCCCGAATAGCGGCCGTTTGCCAGGCACTGCTTAGCTGTGTTTGGCGCCTGGATTAGTAGTGGTCATGCTCGTGTAGCAACAATAATGAGAACCCGACCCATGTCACTAGGAGCATATTGGCTTGTCGTAGCTCCATTGGCGCTGTTACGGATGGTGGTATCTGAAAACTCTCTCTAGCTGTCTATCTATCTATCTGTCTGTCTGCCTGCCTGCCTGTTTGTCTGTCTGTCTGTCTGTCTGTCTGCCTGGCTGTCTGTCTGTCTGTCTGTCTGTCTGTCTGTCTGTCTATCTCTCGATCTCCCTTGGGGCTTGCGGCTTCAGGCTTATTGTCAACCGAATGATTTCAACGGCAAGTACGGGTTACAAAGCTTGAAACTCATCGTCCTGATGTGCTAGAGGTAGGCGTTTTGTAGGTGCCAGCTCTGGTCATGCTTTTTAAGTTCTAGTGTTTCCAACTTTGGGGTAAAACCCTAGGCCTGGAAAGCCTTAAACCAGAACCAGGAAACCCGAAACCTAACTTCTAAAATCCCAGAAAACCTTAAGCCCGAAACCGTGTTGCAGTAGCCCAGGCCTTGCTATTGCTGCGAGTGGTTGCGCGTTTTTTCGATGCCGTGGCCGCGCCTCTTGGCCAAGAAGCTGCTTTGTGATTTCCCGGGCCTACATGGTCTTGGGGTTTAGGGTTTAGGGTTTAGGGTTTAGGGTTTAGGGTTTAGGGTGGGCCTATATGGTCTTTGGGTTTAGGGTTTAGGGTTTTGGTTGAGGATCCCTTTCCCCAAGGCTCCGTGTGCCTACAAAGTATATACTTAAGCCTCAGAAGCTTCCCTATATAGGTACCTTTAGGGTTGATCGGTCGCTGGTAGGTTCGAGGTTCTGGTCTAGGCAATTCTTGTTCGGAACTTGCTCAATTGGTCATGTTCGTTGGATTGGTGGGCAATATCTCCAACACTAAGCGGCAGAGGAGTTGGCCCATATTCTGGGGGCCCGAAACACAGCATACTGGACATATTTGGGCTTCTAGGGACGCAGTCCCTAAACGCTAAACCTAAACCCTTGAGGGTGCTGAGGAGTTGATGACCAGGGCCGGAGGCCCAAAAGCAAAACCCGCAAACCCCTAAACCCTAAACCCCTAAACCCCTAAACCCCTAAACCCTAAACCCCTTAACCCTAAACCCTAAACCCTTAAACCCTAAACCACTAAACCCTAAACCCCTTAACCCCTAAACCCCTAAACCCCTAAACCCCAACCCCCTAAACCCTAAACTTGTTCTTCAACCGAAGCTATCCGACATCCCTTCGACGGAAAGCATGCTTTGAACCAACACCCTGAGGCGTGCACCGCAAACTCCATATAATGTAGAGGCCTTAATCATTACCTACACTATTTCCCTTACCATCAAGGGACAGATATTTTAAAGCTTTTGGGTTATTTTGATGCTAAGGGTTTTGGGGGTTCCTTAGTATAAGTATAGTAGAATATACCACCCAAAAAAAACCCTGGACTAATTGTTAATTAAGGCTTCTACATTATACACCCATCAGCAGAGGTTCTTCCGGTTCTCTGAATCCTTCTCTTCCCCGCTGTTGAAAAACTGGTTCAGTAGAGAACAGGTCACAGAATTCCTGCAAGAGCTGCCCGGCCAGACCTAACCCTAAACTCTGAACCTAGGACGCTAAAGCACTAAACCCTAGGACCGAACCCGTAGCGCTGTGGTTGCTGAACCTTAAGAGGCTTCCTGGTGGTGATGGAGCAGCACTCAGGGCCAAGGCGGCTGGGGCTTGTTTTTCTCCGGATTTCTTGAGGGTTCTTCTGGAAAGGAAGGTGTATTCCACCTACCTTTTATGACCTGCCACCTACTGTCTACTGCCTACTACCTCCTGGCAACTACATAAGACAAAGCACCTACTATAGGACAGGGCTTAGCATTTTCGCTGGGACGGTGCAGGTACCAATGCTGCCTACAAAGTGTTCATCCCAGTAGAGCCTGTAGCCGAAAAAACCCTAGCTTTACAGGGTGCCATATTATGGTTTCTATATATACGACTTAAAATGGCAGGTGTGTCGGGGGCCATAGGAAGTGAGAAACCCTAAACCCTAAACCCAAAGGCCCATGCCCAGATTATCAAACCTCAAGACCAAGACCCGAGCTTTACACTCGAAGACCTACCCAGGCCACGCTGAAGCCCGAAACCCTAAACCCTAAAAAGTACACACCCTAAACCCTACGCAAAATAACATGACCGAATGACCCCTAGGGCTTTGAGGACTCCTAGGTTCACGTTTGTGGTCATGCTATTTCTGAGGTTTTTGAGCTATTATCAGCCTTAGGGAAAACAGATATTCCAACAGCCAGAGACCGTAAACCCCCCTAAACCCTAAACCCTAAACCCTAAACCCTAAACCCAGAAGCGCCTGACCCCACCCGAACGCTGAGTTTGACACGGTTTAGGGGTTAGGGTTTTAGGGTTTAGGGTTTAGGGTTTAGGGGTTTAGGGTTTAGGGTTTAGGGTTTAGGGGTTAGGGGTTTGGGGTTAAGGGGTTTAGGGTTTAGGGTTTAGGGTTCAGGGTTTAGGGGTTTAGGGTTGAGGGTTTAGGGTTTAGGGGTTTACGGTTTAGGGTTTAGGGTTTACACACCTCCGGTTAGGCACTGAGCGCCGCAGCTACGCTGGAGACCCCGTGCCAGGTCCGTTTGTTGAAGGTTTTTTTGTTGGTTTAGGAAGTGAAAGGCGTAGGGGGTCTGGGGACATGGGTATAGGATTAGGGTTTGGGGAACTACGAACTTTAGGGTTTGGGGTTGAGGGTCAGGCTTGCATTTTTTATCCAGGTAGGCCTTTGGGACATTTTATATTTTCCCTTATTGGGCTTCAGAGGATCTTATTTACGAATATTTTTCAGAGGCTTTGAGGGGCCAACCTAGTTATGTTGCAGACTGCGGGGATTGAAGGGTCTACAGCTGGCCATCAGGGGGGGATCTGCCGGAACCCTAAACCCTAAACCCTAAACCCTAAACCCTAAACCCTAAACCCTAAACCCTAAACCGGAGTCCTGCTGGTCATGACCCGGGTCTCCCCCAAACCCTCGACCCTCAAACGATTGAAGAAAAAAGCGCCGGAAGGAGGGCCTCCTAAAGCCTTACATGGCATAACCCCAAGGGTCCATGGTACCGAAATAATAGATATGGGAGTTTCAGAAAATTAGGGGTACCTTATTTTGGGGTCCTTATAACAGGGATCCTATTATTTAGGGTACTATACTAGGGTCCCCTATTTTCGGAAACCCCCATATCTCGGCCTTAAAGTAGTCCCTGTTAGGGTACGTTGGGGCCAAAGTATCTACTATTTGGGTACATGGAACCGTAGGGTAAGATAATCCATACGGTTGATGATCTAAATCCTGCAATACCTGACCTTAAACTACGGGAATTACGGTATATTCCTTATCATGGGTAATTCAGGAGTTATATCATCAACAGTATAACCCATATGACCCAGGTTCTATGTCTTGTTTAGGTAGGTCTTTAGGTCATTAACGTGTTCTCGGATGTTCTGGGTACCTTTGTTTTAGGCTTCCGGTGGCTTAAAGTTTAGAGATGGGGCTTTAGGATATAGAGTTTAGGGCTTTACGGTTTAAGCTCTCGGTCAGTCTGACGATTCAGCAGGACAGGTTCGAACCTTGCCGTACCTGGGAGGCAGCGCTTATCGCTGCGTATGTGCACCACAGTGGGGCCCTCAGCTACGGCATTATAGTGCTTTTGATTCATTACCCAAAGGCTCCATGTACCTTTATAGTAGATACTTAGGCCTTAAAGGGGTCCCTATGTAGGTACTTTGAGGCCTAAGTACCTACTATAAAGGTACATGGAGCCTTAGGGTTATAGGGTTTAGAGTCGTGTGATGTTTTTGAGAGTTTGAAGTTTGGACAGCGCAGCGAAATGTGTTGCAACATAGCCGTAGCTCTATACCCCAGAGGGTCCGAGTACCAAAATAGTAAGGTTTTAGGTCCCCAAATCCATACTCTGAATGGTTTTTGGACCTTGAAACCCTACTATTTGGGCATTTGGACCCTTAGGGTACGAGAAACCCCATGAACAGACTTTAGTCCGTAGAACCCACAGGCCGTAATATAGGGGCCTTAATAATCAGACTATGGTTTGGGGTATATAATACTATAGTTATAACGAGGAAGCCCAACACCCTGAACCCTAAACCCCTAAACACTAAACTCTATACTTGAACTATGATAAGGACCCCCCCGCCCCCCAAGAAACCCTAGTCTAATTCTGAAAGCCCCTACATGAAACCCCTAAGTTACAAACTCGGCTTTGACATCTTTGGCAAGGGTCCATGGGGCTCTGTGGCAGCCTGCGAGCTTCGTGTAGAAACCATCGCACTTACAAGTTATAGTTATTTTTAGGGTTTGTTTATGGTTTAAAAGTTTAGGGTTTAGGGTTTAAAAGTTTAGGGTCCAGGGTTTAGGGTTTAGGGAAATCCTTATCAAAAGCAGAATATACTACAATACTGATATGCCACTCAAATGCTAATCTGCTTGCTAGCCCCCGCCGTTGTATGCAGGTATAGACTCAGAAGATGTCTAAGTTACCGGATCAGCCATATCTTTTACAAGCTTCAGTATAGCCCTCGTCTCCTTTTCCAAACGTTGAGCATCTAATTAGTTTCTGGTTAAGGGTTTACCCTAAGGGTCCAAGTATATACCCAAATGGTAGGGTTTCAAGGTCCAAAACCCACTCAGAGTATGGATTTTGGGACCTAAAACCTTACTATTTGGGTACTCGGACCCTCTGGGTTTAGGGTATATTGGGCAAGTAAGTAAACTATCCGGAGAATCCACTACGGGAGTGGTTATACCGAACCCTAAACCCTAAACCCTAAACCTAAACCCTATAAACCCTAAGTTATACCTGCAGGTACAAGACCTGCCTGCATGGTCTTGTGCTTACTGCAAGCTGCAGTTCCGCTCATAAGCGACGTGATAGGCTTTTACGGTTTAGGGTTTAGGGTTTAGGGTTTAGGGTTAACCCGAAGAACCCTAACAATCTTCAAACCCCTACAAGCCCGAAAGACATGACTTCCAGGAAGTTCAACCTTTTAAATCCTCGGTTCCCCTTTTCGGGTGTAAGAAGCTTTGTAGTTCGGGTGTTAGGGTTGAGGATTCCCGATCCGCAAGGCTTGTAGCCTTTCAGGGTATTTGGGTTCGGGACAGTTGTGACGGGCAGTTCGCGTTCTGAGTGGTATATCATACTTAGCCTTCTGCCCCTAAACCCAGCACCCCCGAAACCCCCAAGCCCCGAAACCTAAACCCTACACCCCCCATCCCCTAAACCTCCAACTCCTATAAGCCCTATAAGCCCCTGCCTGGACGCCCCAACTGCCCTCCCAAATACCCTAAATACCAACCAATATAGGCGCCTTAGTAATTACCTATACTGACTTGGGGCTTCCCCTATTATAATTGTAGTATAGTACTTTAAGGCCCCTACATTAGTAGGGGGACCTCAGGGTTCTTTTGGGTAGTTGTCAAAATTATGGTCCCTTTTGGGGGTACCCTAAATAATAGGTGCCGTATTATAATAAGGACCCAAAAAGGGACCATAATTTTGACAACCACCCTTTTAAGGGCCCTTGTGGGGTCCTGGTGTGCCCTAAGCCGTCAAGCATGGTATCCAAACTCTCCGGTTTAGGGTTTAGGGTTTAGGGCTTAGGGGTTAGGGGTTCAGGGCTTAAGGTCTTAAGTTTAGGGTTTAGGGGTTGTTAAGGGTTTAGGGTTTAGGGGCTTAGGGTTTAAGGGCTAAGGGTTAAGGGTTTCAGGGCTCAGGGTTAAGGGTTTCAGGGCTAAGGGTTTAGGGTTAGGGGTTTAAGGGCTTAGGGTTTAGGGTCTAAGGGCTTAGGGCTAAGGGCTTAGGGCTGTGGGTTTAGGGGGTGTGATTGTCTCCGAGTTTAGGGTGTCTGGGTTTTTGGGGCTTTGGGGTTGCGGGGCTTGGAGGTTTTAGGGTCTAGCTCAGGTCTCGAAAAGTCTTGAACCGAAGCAAATCCCTAGACCGAAACCCGGAACGGAAAGGCATCGTTAATCAGACGCTTAGCCTTCAGAGCCTAAGCTCCTAAGCTGTTCTTGGGATGCTAATTCCCGACAGCTTTTATGGCTTCTACCTACTAATAGAGGGGTAAAGGCTGCTAAACGGTAGGTAAAGAGAGCTACTGGCTATAACTATACCCTTCCCAAAGGGTCCTATGTACTGTTATGGGGGATACTTCCCTAAATCATACCAGCAATTTCTAATATAGAACTCCTGCATTCTACTCTATAGGTACATTGGACCCTCTGGGCCACGGGCCCTAAAGTACCCAAATAGGGACCAGGTTAAGGCCAAAGTATATACTATTTAGGTACATGGACCCTTAGGGACAAGGTTATAAACTTAAGAACCCCAGCCCTGCAGGCGAGTTTGCCGCCACGTCCTCCGCACGACCGTGCCTTGCTTGCGGGTTGAAGCTTTTGCGGACTCTTCCTGTGGGGAGGGTTGAATATATAGAAACCTAATTAGTTACCAATGCTACCGTTAGGGTTCCTTATTATAGTAGTAGTATAATGGGGCCCACAACCCTATTCGAACTATTAAGGCCCCTACATTAGGGTCGGTAGTGCCAAAACCCTAAACCCTAAACCCTAAACCCTAAACCCTAACAACAGCAGAATCTGCAGCCGCAGGTGCTTGGCTAAGGGCCGCAGCATTCGGGAGGTTTCGGGCCATCGCGCGATAGGTCTGAAGGTGATAGGGGTTTAGGGTTTAGGGTTTAGGATAGAGTTCCCAGGTTACTTTACCCTATTTCCCGAACCTGATGTTGCTATGACTCTTCTAGAAAAATCATTCAGAAAACTGAAAGATTACAGATTTAACATGAAGCATTTAGCAGATTTGACATGAGTCCTTGTGGCCGGAGAGGGCAGTTTTCCTTGCAGAATTTCAGGTTTCTCCCCCTAGCAGGGAGATACCTATAGAGCCTTCACGGCGTCCTTTTTCTGTAAAGGAAACCACCAACGAACAAGTAGAAGAAAAGTACCCACCATCTCTAGAGTTTTAGTGATGTCGCGACAACCTGGCATGGCTCGCTTTTGGCAAAGAGCTTCGGTATTCGGCTGTCCTCCCAGTGTGGTTGGTTCCTTTGTGTTGGGTTGGAGCATGTCATTCAGGTCTTGCTGGGTTTCTTATTCGCTTTTTCCTGCGGACCATGTACGGTGTTTGAGATAGACTTTTGGCCAAAAGGTCAGGTTTCGCTAGAGGTGCCTTTCTGGGTGCTGTAGGGTCGAAGTATATGATATGTGGTCCTACAAGCACATGTGCTACTAGGGCGGGAAGACTCTTTGCCGGCCAGATAAATCCCAGCTTAAATTCAGGCAACTTGCCCTACACTGCATACAAACACCGAGTTATAACTCTGAAGCAGACCATCGGCTCTACCTTTACGAACCCCAAACCCTAAACCCCTATACCCTGAAACCCCAGACGACTCGAACCTTTTACACCCTCATACAGGGGCCTACAATTTAATTACCACTATTGTTCTGGGGGTTCCTTAGTATAATTATAATACAATACCCCAAAAGCCCCTATATCAAAACGAAAGGATCACCCTAAACCCTAAACCCTAAACCGTGCCTTCTTTCCGTCAATCAAAGTCTCCAGGGCTTCGCGGTTGAAAGTTCTGGGGCCTGAGGTTAGCGGCAGGGGTTCGGGGTTTAGGGGTTTCAGGGTTTAGGGTGTGGGGTTTAGGGTTCAGGGTTTAGGGTTTTAGGGGCTTTCAGGTTTGTCGTTTCATGGTTTATAAACCATGTGCTTTTCTACTGCGCTGAGCTCCGAACAAGCTGAGGCTGCTGATGCGACTGCGCCTTCAGATGCGGAATCTGCTGCAAGCAGAGAAGGCAAGCACCTTCACACCCAGATTTGGATTTCGGTGTTGGGGTTTGGATGTTTTTTCGCAGTCTTGTGTGCGATGTTCGGGCTTTCGGGTTCGGGGCTCTGTGCTGTGTGTTTACTTAGGGTTGAGGGTTTAGGCCCCATCAAGAGCGACGAGGCCAAGCATAAGGCAAACCCTAAACCCTCGCTGCTGGCATTGAGGCAGGTGAACAGGTTCCTGCAACTTGCCAGACCACCGCAAACTCCCAGATCCTTCGCACTGTACTGTACCTCTAGAGCTTGTGTCCTTTCGAGTCAAAACCTCCGAAACAAATATGGATAGTTCTCTAAATTAGGGTCCTTTTTTTGGGTCCCCACTATAGTACGGCACCCTTATGAACAGGACCCTAAAAGGGACCCTAATTTAGAGAACTATCCATATGACAAAAACCATCATAAGGCTAGTAGTTATCAAACACTAAACCTCAACTTGAATCTTAAACCCTAAGCACGAAACCTTGTTTGCCCTAAACCCTGAAAAATAAACACCAATAGCCTAGTTCGTAAACCTAAACCCTCCCAAACACCTTAAACCCTCTTAGAAGTTCCTAAGCCTACACCCCTAAACCCTCCCAAACACCCTAAACCCTCTTAGAAGTTTCTAAGCCTAAACCCCCAAACCCTCCCAAACACCCTAAACCCTCTTAAACCCTAAACCCTAAACCCCTAAACCCCTAAAAACCCTTAAACCCTCAACCCTAAACCCCAAAAAACCTTAAACCCTAAACCCTAAACCCTAATCCCCTCTTCGAAGGACCGGATTGGCTTGAGCCTTGCCGGCTTCGGCCACCTCCAGCGGACTCTGAAGCGCACCTCGCGGGAGGCCGCCTCAATGCTTCGTTTCCCTAAGGGTCCATGTACCCAAATGAGTAGTTCTCTAAATTAGGGTCCCTTTTTAGGTGGCACCCTTAAAAAAAAGGCCCCAAAAGGGACCATGTGGGAGTTTCAGAAAAATTAGGGTCCCTTATTTTGGGGTCCTTATAATAGGGATCCTATTATTTAGGGTACTATACTAGGGTCCCCTATTTTAGGAAACCCCCATATTTCGGCTTTAAAGTAGTCCCTATTTGGGTACTTTGGGGCCAAAGTATCTACTATTTGTGTACATGGACCCTTAGGGATTTGAACTTCCGGTTATAGTGGGGGTACATGAACAGTTAGGGTTTAGGTTTTAGGGGTTGTTTTATCATCTGTATATATGTATATATGTATATAGGGTCCATGTACCTAAATAACAGATATTTCGGCCTTGAAGTAGTCCCTGTTTGGGTGCTTTGGGGCCAAAGTATCTACCATTTGTGTACATGGACCCTTAGGGATTTGAACTTCCGGCTATAGTGGGGTACATGAACAGTTAGGGTTTAGGTGTAGGGGTTTAGGGGTTGTTTTATCATCTGTATATACATACATATATATATATATACATAGATATATACATACATAACTAGAGTTATAGAGACAGATGGATCAGTTTGAGTTGCTCATACTGTCATACATATATGTATACGATACACACAAAAGTGTTACGTACCTGTACATGGGGTCCATGAAGATATTTACTATGCAAAAAAGTTGTGTTGTTGTGCTTATCCGCCTTCTCTCCTCGCAGTAATTAACGCAACCCTAAACCCTAAACCCTAAACCTAAGTGTCCATGTACCTACATCGTATATACTTTGGCTTTAAAGTAGTCCCGATGTGGGTACTTCGGGGCCAAAGTATCTACTATTTGGGTACATGGACCCTTAGGGTAACCTGTAGCTCTCTTGACCTACCTTTTAGAGGCCTTTACCCCCCTATTAGTGGGTAGAACCCATAAAAGCTGTCGGTAGTTAGAGTCCCAAGAACAGCTTAGGAGCTTAGGCTCTTAACCCTAAACCCTAAATCCTTTTTCCTTTCCAAAGTTCCTTGAGAGTCAAGTCATGGGTAGACTGCCGAGCTTCCCCACTCAGATGCTGCCCTGGATCCCAACTACCCCTTTGGGGTTTAGGGTTTAAGGTTTGGGGTTTAGGGTTTAAGGTTTAGGGTTTAAGGTTTAAGGTTTAGGGTTTAAGGTGGGGGTTTAGGGTTTCGGGTTGAGGGCTACGGGTTTAAGGTTTAGGGTTTAAGGTGGGGGTTTAGGGTTTAGGGTTTAGACTCGTCATGGCACCACCTTTTCTAGGCAAGACATGAAATTGGGCATCCCACAGTGGAGTACCACAAAGTTAGGAAGCAAGCAACTATTTGCTAAAAACAGAACCTTGGCTACCATAAGTCCTGAGCCCTACCTAGACCCCTCCAACACCCTCTACTCCACCTCACATACCCTCTCTTAAGGACCATAAGGGCTTGCATGAAGGGTACTTGGGGGTCCTTGTAGCACCCTAAACCCTAAACC
>CAJNDV010016602.1:34034-71261 GCA_905221635.1 Symbiodinium sp. CCMP2456 | reverse complement strand
AACACCCTCCAAAAACCTATGCTCACGTGGTGGACGAAGTCACGTGACGGCATCAGCAGCAGGAAGCGAAGCCGCACATTCAGCGGTTTGATTTGATGTAGAACATCCTTGGAAATGAGATGTCGGGATGGCTCGCAAACTACACTAAGGGCCGTAGAATCTGCGGGCAGAGAAGAATGAAAAGGTCCGGCAAGCCTTAAGGTAGCTTGTTCGTCCTGCAATTTGGCGTCGAAGCCAATCGGCGTTGTCGAAGTTCTGCGCTTTGAGGGAAAGGCAAAAGCCAGCGCTGGAAAAGGTGAGTCTCACTTATGCACAATGGCGGTGGACATTCTTGCAGACGGCACAGTCATCCGTACCCACAATTTCTGTATCGAACTGCAAGCCTAATTCCCTGGTGGCAAATTCTCGACTGTCTCCAATAAAGAGTGGAATCTACAAGCCACAATGCGGCACACACTGCAAAGTAGTTTAAGCGAGCTCCACTGTTGCTGTTGGGCGCATGGGTGAAGGCAGTCCATGTTCCTCAGTCTGACCTTCAACACTACCTAACTTCCCACCTTAGAGACGCAGAGCAAGACAGAATCTGCATCTTGCAAGTGGAAGAGAAGGAAAAAAAGCCAGATCAGCACAGGTCAGTCTTTTCGTTTTTGACGTGCGACTGAGGTCGTCTGCTTCTTCGATTGTGAGTACTGCGTGGCAGCCAGAGCGTTGGTTCTTCCAACACGAAGAAACACATGAAGGTTCGGTGGTTGCTTCGCACGTGGGCCAACCGGTGCAAGACCTTGTTGGCGTTTTCATGGCAGCATTGGCCCGAGCTCCTCGGACCGGTGCCGTGTCCAAGATCTCCCCTTGAGTTCCTACCTAGCTTCACGAAGCCCAATCGGGGGGGTGTTTGTGCTTTTAGGCTCGGTCCAGCCTATCTGGTGGCCGAGGCAGCCTCCAATAGAATTCAGCCGAGTGTTAGAGCAGTGTTACACAAGCTGAACGTGAAAAAACCGCACTGTGTTTGAAAAGTGCAGGCTGGGCATGCAGTTGATGTTTGTTGCTTTTGCTTTTGTGGCAGTATGCCTGTCAATGTTGTTTGTGCACATTCTGAGCAAGGCATACCAAATGACCAGATGAACAATGCTTCGCAATCGTTTCGGCGAAGAAGACTTCCAAGTGAGTTGTTCGTTTTCGACAACAGTCTGCGAAGAGCTGGTTTTTTATTGGTTGAAATGGATGCCGTTAAGTCCAATTTTCCGGACACAGCAGCTTCAGCTTGTTTTAGCTTTTTTTCCCAGAGTGCGTTCGTCGCGATGAAACACGTTCAATGTGAACATGTTGCATGCAGGACGAAGGTTTTCCCGGCTCCGAGTTAGGTTCATCAACAGTGTGTTTGATGTTCACCGGGTAAGACACTGGACAACGCGGGCAGATCCTCTTTCCACTTGGTTTTCTGTTCGATTTACTGCATCTGCAGCTATGCGTTTCATTGATGTCGTTCACAACGAAATGCCAAAACATACTCGATCTGTGGTTGGCTTGATTTATGCTTCATGGATCGCTCCCGATCATCATGCCACCCTTCCTAGTGCAAGCAAGCAAACCGATCAGCCAATTTTGCTTACAATAAAAGAGATCACTGGTAAGTGACACCTTTGTGTTTTTCGGCTGGTGCTTCGGTCTTTATGCCGTTGTCTCTAAGTTCGCCGTTTTCGAGCGGTTTGTGTACTGTCGAAGAAACTCGCACCCTCTGAGAATTTTTAGATTTTAGTATGGCAAATTCAGAAGCCCCGCAGCTGTTGTAGTCTCACATGTTTCATGTTTAAAAACAGAATCAGATCGAGAAGATGCAATTGTCGTGCGAACATGAATCGTGGTATTGAACTCAAGTTCACAACGCAAGCAGACCGCTTGTTGCCTTCATGCAAAAGCCGGATTGACAGTCGACTGACCTGTCGAAGCTGTTGTTTTTTGTCCGCATAGGTGCAACCCCGAAAGACACCACGGTATCATTCCCAGCCACATGAAGCAGTTTCCCATGTAGTCTAACCAGGCCATAGGCACCGCCGCGGCCTCAGCACTCCGGGGTCTAGCATGTTTCACAACGATGCTTTGTACTGAGGTCATGGTTGCAAGCCAGGCGAGCAGAGCGCTCCAAAGTGGCATCTGGCATGCCTTTGCCGCCATGTGTGGTTCTTATCAGCTCAGACTTTTCTGGAAGTTCATGGTCACGCGTGCGAGCACTACAGCACAAGGCCTCTGAAGCTAATGTGCTTCGTGAGAAGCAGATCAACACGCAGGATCGCCTGCTGCCGAAAGTTCTTGATGTTCTGGCGGTTTTCCAGTGAACTCTGCCAGGATTTCGTCAAAAAGAATACGCCGCAGAGCCATGAACCCAACAATGATTGTGATTGCAGATCGCTCCATTGCATCCAGCACCGGTTGCGGGACTTTGGTCAAGATCGCCGCAAACATATGCGCAGAACGGTCGCAGCACGTCAAGCAAGCCTGGTTATCCTGAGGCCGGCCAACCCATGGCATGCGGAGCACTTTTGGTGTTCTCGTGTGTTGCGCTTGAAGTTGGCGGAGCAACTGCAGGACAGGACAGAAGGACCTGTTCAAAGACAGACCGACAACATTTCATGAACCGTGCAGAGGCAATGCCGAGGCTGCAGATCCCAGGCTGTCCGTTTGAGCAACTCTATTGCGTGCATATCCGCATAGCCATGCTGGTTCTTTTAGTGCCGCTTTCCTCTTGATCCGTGCAGGCGCGCCACGGCTGTACAGGTTTCTTTTGAAGTGTTTCCTGTGGACGGCTCCAACATACAGGCCGCGTGAAACCTTTGTGGCAAGAACGTGTGATGCAGCCGTGCCAGCATACGGTGTGTCTGTGTGTGCCCTTTCGAAGTCAGGTGGAGCCGCAGAGCAGCACGAATGTCGTTCTGCCTAGTTTCAAGCCGCGGGGTTGATGTGCTGTAATCCTAGGTTCTGTTGCAGCAGAGGAGATGTTTACGGATATTGATATATGAGACTTATGAGACGTCCAGGCCATGCCCAACACCAGAACAGCCAGTCAACCCTGGCAAGAGGCATGCTTGCGTCGAGACCTAGAGGAAGAACAAAGGAGCGGATGACGATTGAAGCTCGATTGATCTGGTAAGTTGCTGATCCTAAATGAGGACACCTACAACGCTGAGGGCCAATTCTTGTCGCGCGTAACTGTCGGGGGTTTGTGGGGCAATGGCCGAGTCGATCTCTTGGTGTTTTTAGTGATCTGCCACCATGTGCATTGCAGCGTGCTGCCGGTCGACACGACGTTTGAAACTACCGCGGTCGGAGAACATTTCTGCCCGGTGCTTGCTCCGGCGCATGGCCAGTTTCGTTGGTCCAACCTCAGTTACGTGCAGTTTGCTTCTGCAATCTCCGATCGCTGGTGCCAACAATAGGCGAATCTTGAACACAAGCAAGTCAGCCTATGACGATTGAAGCTTGATTGATCTGGTAAGTTGCTGATCCTAATTGAGGACGACGACTACCCTGAGGGCCAACGCTTGTCGTACGTGGCTGTCGGGAGGTTGCTGGGCAATGGCCGAGTCGATCTCTTGGTGTTTTTAGTGATCTGCCACCATGTGCATTGCAGCGTGCTGCCGCTCGACACGACATTTGAAATTACCGCGGTCGGAGAACATTTCTGCCCGGCTTGCTCCGGCGTATGGCCATTGTCGTTGGTCCAACATCAGTTACGTGCAGTTTGCTTCTGCAATCTCCGATTGCTGGTGCCAACAATAGGCGAATCTTGAACACAAGCAAGTCAGCCGATGACGATTGAAGCTCGATTGATCTGGTAAGTTGCTGATCCTAAATGAGGACGACGACTACCCTGAGGGCCAACGCTTGTCGTACGTGGCTGTCGGGAGGTTGCTGGGCAATTCCGAGTTGATTTCTTAGTCTCTTAGTTCTGGCAGCATGTGCATTGCAGCGTGCTGCCGGTCGACACGACGTTTGAAATTACCGCGGTCGGAGAACATTTCTGCCCGGTGCTTCCTCCGGCGTATGGCCAGTTTCGTTGGTCCAACCTCAGTTATGTGCAGCTTGCTTCTGCAATCTCCGATTGCTGGTGCCAACAATAGCGAATCTTGAACACAAGCAAGTCAGCCGATGACGATTGAAGCTCGATTGATCTGGTAAGTTGCTGATCCTAAATGAGGACGACGACTACCCTGAGGGCCAACGCTTGTCGTACGTGGCTGTCGGGAGGTTGCCGGGCAATTCCGAGTTGATTTCTTAGTGTCTTAGTTCTGGCAGCATGTGCATTGCAGCGTGCTGCCGGTCGACACGACGTTTGAAACTACCGCGGTCGGAGAACATTTCTGCCCGGTGCTTGCTCCGGCGTATGGCCAGTTTCGTTGGTCCAACCTCAGTTATGTGCAGCTTGCTTCTGCAATCTCCGATTGCTGGTGCCAACAATGGGCTAATCTTGAACACAAGCAAGTCAGCCTATGACGATTGAAGCTCGATTGATCTGGTAAGTTGCTGATCCTAAATGAGGACGACGACTACCCTGAGGGCCAACGCTTGTCGTACGTGGCTGTCGGGAGGTTGCCGGGCAATTCCGAGTTGATTTCTTAGTGTCTTAGTTCTGGCAGCATGTGCATTGCAGCGTGCTGCCGGTCGACACGACATTTGAAATTATCGCGGTCGGAGAACATTTCTGCCCGGTGCTTGCTCCGGCGTATGGGCAGTTTGCATCTGCAATCTCCGATTGCTGGTGCCAACAATAGGCGAATCTTGAACACAAGCAAGTCAGCCTATGACGATTGAAGCTCGATTGATCTGGTAAGTTGCTGATCCTAAATGAGGACGACGACTTCCCCGAGGGCCAATGCTTGTCGTACGTGGCTGGCGGGAGGTTGCTGGGCAATGGCCGAGTCACTTTGTTTGTCATCCAAGACGTTGCGCATGTGACTGAAGCCGCAGTCACATCCTCTGGCCAACTTCACTCATTTGCCCCGACGATTGTAAACGATTTCTGCAGACTACCCGAGTGCGTGCCGTTGATGTTTGACGGTTAGCTGCCAGGTGAACGTTAGAGCTGGCGTTGAGTACAATCGCTTCGTAATTCATGCATTGCAGGAGACTTACAGGTTATTCCAAGACGTTCTTCGTCTGATTCTCTGTTGTGCTACAGTTTGTCGGATATGACGGTCAGGTCCGGCTTGGGCGTGTCCAAGCAGGACATCCGAGCAAAGCTTGCAGCTTGGATGCATAGGCTTAGTATGCCTCCGATTGATGTCAGTTTGATTTTTGGAGCTGAGCGTTGAGGGGGAAGCTGCAGCAACCGCTGAAGCAGGTACCGTATGACATGAGATCGACGTCCCGGTCTCGTGCGGGATTGCACTGCGGACAGATTTTCGTTGAAAGTGGGAAGTCTGCATCCCTTCGCAGTGCACACGGCCCAGGCTGCAGACGTGTGAGACAGTTCAGGCTTACATGGGATTTCCCTTCAGCTGCGCGGCAGCAACCCAGCGAGTGCCACGAGCTGTCCGGAAAGTTCCATCGTATTTACCGTACCACATTCCCTGCATGGCTTGTCTTGGACATCATTTCTGCGGCTGAGATGGGGCCGAAAATGCCGTGGTACCGGGCACCACGCCGGAGGTCTGCAACTCAAACGTAAAGTTGATGAACTTGCTTGTATTTGTATGATGCTTCTCTCAGACGATCCGGAACGTCTTTGGACCGCTGACGTTTCCCAACGGCGGCCTCTTTCGCATCTGTTATTCGCCTGATGGAATTCAATGGCAGGCACTGGTTCTGTGTGACACCAGTCTCTTCATCATGCGCGAAAGCCGTAGGACATCTGCCATCCCCTGATCAGGAACTGGAGCCAAGTATATCTGTTTTCGGTGCTGAAAGCACGACCAACAAGTTTTGGCCGCTTTGTCATGTGTTAATACGTCGTGGTATATCAATTGAACACGGAATGCCATTCTGCACGACAGGTGTCCAGTCACTAGCCTGGCGCGGCAGCACGCGGCCCAAGACATGCTTTGTAGCGACTGCAGTTTCAGTCATGGGTCACAGAGTTGATGTCGTTTGAGCTCCTAATGCGTGATGGCCGAGGGAATGCAAGTTCGACCCCAGTATCACAGGGTGCGAGTGCACCGGCAAGGCGTTTGGACATTTGCACCGGGTGCTACTACTAGCACGCGGCTGTTTGCAGAGTCGCGTTTCCTCCTGAGACAGGTTCAAGGTTACAAAAGAAACAACATGACAGATGAGTTTATGCTTCTTGGAATGCCCGGAACTCGGAGGTTCGGAATCTCAATCAGGATCGAGCTGCCCAAGGGACTGCATGCAAGATGCTCTGCAGGCCAAACCCAGCGTACCCTCCATGGAGGTCCAGTCTGACTTATGTGAACCAGGCTGCATCCAGATACGAGCGGACACTTCGGAGCAGACGCAAAACGAAGCTTGAATGTCGCAGGCATGTGGAGGAGCCGTTGATGCTGCTCCCTTTGTTAACAAGGCCCTCCCACGGAATATTCCGTGCACCGGAAAACAGCACATGACAACAAGTTGTGAGCGTGGAAGGTGTCGGATGTCAGCAATGAGATTGGCTTCGAGGCTCAGCACTGCAGCTAAGTGTTTGCTAGGACCAGACGTGTAGCAACCCAGACTCGACTTGTGTCGCAAGTTCTCTAGAAATGAGACACATGATGTTGGACTCTGATTGAGATCCACAACTTCGGGCTCATCAAAGATGGCTTTGGTCTTGGTGTACTGCTCTGAGACGGAAAGCTTTGCTTTGCAGGATGACTTGGGTTGCGCTTTTGCTGGCCATCTTCAGACACAATGCTGCTTTGCCCAAGCAACTGACCGCACTGCAAGAGCATGAGCATCCACACAGTTCTTGCTTTCAGACATACCCTGTGGATCTGTTGGATCATGCTGGTGCAAACAGTTGAAGCACGGATCCAAAGCAACGTGATAAGTTCTCTATCCGACATCGCCGAAGTACCTTTTCAGAGCATGTTGTCGACACACTAGCGGCCGAGAGACATGGTGGCTCGGTTCCATATAAGCTTTGCATGTTGGACCAATACTTTCGTAGAGCTTCAGAGGTTGAGTTCTCAGGCCACTTGGCTCTCCGTTGCACGGTATGCCCGTGCATTGGGGCGGAGGTCAGGTGCTGACACTTTGCCATGGGGAGGGTTGGTCTGCGACGCAGGTGCATTCGTAAGTACGCCTAACGGCCTAACGGAGATCAGGCGGGTGGCGGCAGCAGAATGGATGCCGAACAGAGACACTTGGCTGCGGGTCTGTTGAATTAGCTGAAACTACGAACATCTCTCACGACAAATCAAGGATGCGACACTTTCCTGGAGTGGAGCCCAAGCGCAGAGCGAGGAGGAAATGGATGGATCATTGGGCGAGGCCTTGGTGAGGCGAGCTTGAGTTTCGGCGCAAAGCATCAACCACAATCTTGAAGCACAGGCAGACTTCCAAAATATTGGTGCTGAGTACCAGAGCCGCATCTTCAGGTTTGAGTTGTGATGCCAACTATGTCTGAGTCCGAGCCCCGAGCGCTGCATGTCGTGCACAGGCATTGGGAAGATTCCAGGAGACGGTGGCAGCATGCTCAGAGCAATGCCCTTGCACTTCCAAAGCTTACCCTCTCTTGGATACATCGCTTTCCAAGCCAAGCTTCAGGACCTCACATGGTTCGTTGGATTCCAGCGGAGCATCGATTGCCTGGTCCATGCAGTTTCGCCCAGCTCGAAGCGGCTCTGCTCGCCGACGTGGCATGGCGAAAAGTCATAGTAGCACTCGGGGTGCACCATGCCCCTTCTTGCATGCGAGAGAGCCTCCTGTGTCGAGTTTGGTTCTCTGCCAGCGTCAGGCTTCCATGCGGAGACTGTGAGTGAAAGCTCATTGGCGCGGTTGTTCAAGGGAGAACAGGCCAGGCCGGATGTGGCTTTGGCTGGCTGTGCCGCATCGCAGATGGCTTCTCCCCTTGGCCCGCCTGCGGAGGCGGCCTCTCGGGTCAGGGCAGCGCGCATGTAAATGCAGTAGGCCCTAAACCCGGGCAGATGTGATGAAAGTCATGCAGACATCCACGCAGATGCAGAGACCAAATGCCGGGACGGAGTGACCTCCCTCGGCCTCGTTTCAACAGGTTGAAACAATCATCTCCTCACAAGAACCATGGCTGTTGATGCGGTTGCAAGCCAAGAAAGGTGTGATATCGTTTGGTCCGTGTTTTTGTGGCGTCAGGTTCTGTTGCCTGCTCCGCCTGGCAGAGACATCCGAACAGCTCCCATCGGGCAGGCCGAGCTTCGCATTCCTTTGCGCTTCGTCGTCGCAGCTGCGGATCGACGCTGGGCGGAGGCAGCAGGGCTTTGTACGGCTCCAAGTGCCCTGGTAGCAGGGTCACACTGCTTAGGACACCAAGGCCACGGCCACAAAGAAGGGTCGGCGACGAGATGACCTCCGCCTGAAGTGATCTGCCCTGACTGCCGACTTGAAGAGCCGAAACAATCTTGTGACAAAAGCAGTCTGTGCGACAAAAATTGCATGCTCTGTTGCCAATCTCGACACTACGAAAAGGCCGCGACCTTCTTCCACCGAGGTTTGGAAAGTTTGCTACTGCGCTGGCTTTGATTTCGACAACGGTGCCGCTGATGGTGGTACGGCCGACCTGGTTTCGCAGTTCCAGTACTAGACTCTAAACGTTGTTGAATGAAGGTCCGCTTTCTTTCAGAAGTGCTGGCGGCTACCATCTTGATCACAGGTGTTGTTACAGTCTGCTCCAATAACGCCAAGCCCTTAGTTCACATCGTTAATAGGCTTCTTGATGTGTAGTGGCAATGGTCACATCCGAGCTCAGCAAGGCTCCGCAGGATTTTCCGCAGGAGGTCGGGCTGATGATTGTGATCAACGTGCCGAGCTTGGTCTTTGCTGGACCGCCAGAGCGAGCTTCTTTCGTGTTTGCACAAAGAGTGCTTCAGGGACCGGTAAACGACGACGACGACGACCACCACCACCACCACCACCACCACCACCGCCACCACCACCACCTCAAAAGTACTTTCGCATGCAGTGTCAATGCGGAGACCTTGCGGCCTGTTGCTCTCTAGCACAGGTCCAATCCCTGATGGGACAGGCAGGAAGTGTTCAGCCCTCGGACCGGGGCTTGCGATGCTGCTGGAGCTGTTGCATGAAAGTATCTACCCGATGCAGTCGTCGTGAAAGTGCAGCGGTCACTGCAACTGAGACCGACATCACAGTTTATCCCACTTTGCGATTTGGTTTGGTTATCAAGCCTGTCCCTTAGACATGGGTGCACTCCAGATTCTTGTTGCACGAACGCACTCTATCGGAACTAAGTTGCGGTCACGATGGCGTTCAGAACAGAGAACCGGACTCCGTTTCGGGAGGATGCTCGGCACCGCGGACTTGCTTAGACAATGCTGGCCGGCTGCTGGCTCCTTGACTTTCCACCTGCCAGACTAGCGACACTCCGCGCTACAAGATCATCCGCTCTTCTTCCGAGAGCTTCAAGGCCAGGCCACCGCGAGCAGACTCGATCAGGGCCGTTCAAGATTCGTTTCTGCCAGCCCTACTACGACTCAGACGCTGGATGCGCGTGCCTTCGATCTTGCATTATGTGTTTTTTTTGACTGGAAGTTTCACCGAGGCCGATTTCTGCCACAGGCCGCAACAGCAACCGATGGGGCACAGGTCCGCTACCAAGTTCTCTCGGTAGCAGTCCGAAGGACGATCGATCAATTCAATGGATCAGCGGTATATAGCGGCATGTGCTAGCCGGAAGCGAGACGGTAGTGCAGTTCCAGCATGCAAAACGCTGAGAACAGCGAGGTCTTGGGAGGACATCTTGGTCCTGCGAACTGTGTGGGGCCGTCTACTTGCGTGGGAACCAAGATTCTGTGGTTGTCAGGCTAGGCTCCCCGTTCTGCGGATTCCCGACAAGTGGGCGGTCAGGCAATGACTTGCCAGAGGAAGTCATGAGCGGAAAAGCTCCCACCTTTCTTGATGCCCGGCACTTGCCATCTGTGTCGGAATGTGCGGCTTCGGTCACAGTTTCCTTCAGGTGCAAGTTGATGCCAGCTACGAGAATCGTGTGATGGTCGCCGCGACATATGATGTGTGCTACTGCGACGAGAACTGTCTCAACAGTGCATACTGGTTCAAGGCACTTGTACCCTGTCATGTTTGGCATCAGTATTTGTTCGTGTTTCCCAAAGTACACACGTAGGCTGGTACATTGGACGTGGAGCCTGTTGAAAGTCATTTCACGATCGCCAGCGCCTCGCGGGTCACACGTTCATGAGCCCGATGTTCGAATTGCCAAATCATCCGAGGACTACACCACTGGCTCTTATGGCGAACTGCCAGCAATTGTCAACACAGGCGCCGCCCTATTCGGCTTTCGCAGTATTCTCACAAACTACGAACCTGTGTGCCAAAGATGCCGCTCCCACGACTACTCGGTTGAAATGTGTCATTGCCGTCATCATGGAATCTCTGGATCGGCAGGCCGACTGCTGGTGATCCTGGGAAAGGGCACGGATGAGTCACCGGTGCAGGGCAGTCCTTACCTGAGCGTGATTCTGCTACTTGCACCTTGCTGGACACCTTCACCTCGACCGAATGCATGCTGCGACAAGCTACAATTAACTACAAAAGCAGTACACTCCTATAACCCGCATGCTGCGGAAACGTTAAGACATTTCTCTACAGGCGCAATCGCCTAGTGACATTCAGCCGTTTCTACCATGTCGCCAAATGCTGTTCTTATATCCTAAACCTGTAGGATTCTGCGCCAAACCCTACTCCTAAACACTAAAGCTGCAGAATTTAGCGCTAAACCTTGTTCCAACGCAGTCCGATAAGGCTGGAGTGGAGGCACCGATTCCAAGACACGCGAGATGAAGTTCCTCAGAGATGATGCACGGGCCTGAGACGTTTCCCGGATCTCGAGATAGCAGAACAGATGTGCGTCTGTGACACTGTCCATGTCGTTCCGAAGGACGGAAACGTGGACAAGGACTCTTGCCTCAACACAGAGCAACCTCTCGGCATCTCTGGACACCGCTTGGTTCTGGTCCTCAGTTCTGGCAGAGACCAGCTTGATTCCTGCTTTCAGATTTCAAGAAACGTAGATGCATCGCTGTTGTCACGCTCTGCATGGCTTTGCACTCCCTGAGATCAGCGGAAACACGGACTACACGCAACCACAGACCATCCTTGAGGTGCCAGAAGACTCACTGCTTTGCTTCAAGCTCTCACTGCTGACTGACTGAAAGTAGAAGTCTGCCTGGCAACCTGCACGGATACCTTCGTCGATGCAGGCTGAGGATCCTGGCCGTCCTCGCGGGCAGTTGTATGGATTAGTGTGCAACACCGCTGCGCTTGCCCCAGATGTCGCAGGCTTCGTCTATGCAGTCGGAGCATGTTCAGCTACTGCCGTTCTGCAAGGTCCCTCCGGTTTGTGCTGCCAACATCCGCATCTCTGTGTGGCTTTCTTGGTTTCCTCGTGTGCATCAGTGCGTACGAGATTTTGCGTTTTTTGCCGGTTCTTTGCCCTGCTGCACAAGGCCGGGCTGGTATGCTGTATGCTACTGTGACTCCAATTGTCAACGCCTGAGCAGCCGGTTGGACTCATGCAGCAAGTTTGGTCCAATGCCCAAGAGCAAGGCAATGAAGTCAGCAACTGGGCGGTCTTCGGACGTCGGCGTCTTAGAAGGATTGGCAGGCAAGACTTGTTGCGACAGCTAGCGATGGGGAGTTTGTGTTGAGTCTTGCCTGCTGCTTAGCAGCAATGGCAGGTTGTTGCTGGGGGGTGGGGTGCTTCCTTGACGTCATCTGGCGAAAGTAGGGTAAGGAACGGAGATCATACCAGGCAGCGCAAGCTCAGTCCCAATATCAGGCCTGTCGTTTTCTCTCACCCGTTAATCACTCTTCCTACTCCACACACTCAGTCAATCTATAACTCGCTTCGCCTGACCACTTATTCAGTCATCCGCAAGCTCAGTCACTAGCTCACTCTTTGTGCTGCCTCGCTCACGTGCAAGTGCCTACGCACTTACTCAAGCGTCGCATGCCGAGCCAGTGCAACATCTGCCCAGCACCACGACTTGACATGATGGCATCACCGGGGGAGATGGGCGAAACCTTCGCACCTCGACAAGAGCGAGGAATGGCGATTGGCAGAACCTGAGGTGAACTGATTGCAGGGCCTCTGGCCCGGCAAACCTGGACAAGGCACTGAGCTGGGCGGGTGATACTCCTCGCTGTGTGACCAATCTTCTCACCTCACGAGACTTCGTACTTGGGTCCAAGCTGGAAGGTATACAGGTGTCACCTTCAGCATCGACGTGGAGGGCTACGATCTGCAGGACACCAATCGGGTCCCATCCTGAGTCTCAAATGACAGTTTGCCTTGCTTGGCTCAGACCAGGCAGAGGTGTCTTGGGTGTCTTGCTTCCTCCGTGCAGAAACTGTGGGTTTTTCAGGCGTTGATCCTGAGTACCTCTCAGCAGTCGGGGGCCTACTATTGTCCTCGCGACGTGGAGTATGGACAGGCAAGCTGTGTGATGCATCAAAGGCCGCAAGACTGCGGCAACGTGGCTCCAACTGGAAATGCCTTCGGTCCCGCCTGAAGCTGAAAAATCTTGGCCTCCTCCTTCTCAGTGTCAGCACAGCTCAGTCCTACTAGTACGTTGTAGGCCGCAAAATGCAAGTGCACTGCTGCTCCTGATCTCCGGGTGTCAGAGGATGCCAAGTCTGCTCTGCTCTGATTCATGTCTGAGGTGGGGCAGGCGACCCTCCACACGCGTGAAACGACGAACTCCAGGATGTCGACGATGGTGCGGGGGCCTCCCCTACCCCTGCGGCCCGCTTTCTTTCGAGTGTCGTGCTTTTTGCTGGAGAGAAATGCAGGGGCCTAAATAATTAATACTGTTTCAGGGGTACCTTCGTATCAGTATAGGATAATGTGCCCCCCCAAAAACCCTATTCTAATTATCAAGAGCAGGCCTGGTCTGACATGGGAACCGAGATCTCCTTCGACAGGCGGCTGGATTCGCTCAGTTTTGCGGGCTTGGGCTTGGGCTTGGGCTTCTGTTCTGTTCTGTTCAGGAGCCATGGCCTGAAGGATGGTGACCGAATTCGGTTGTCAGGACTGGCTGTTTGGGGCATCCAGGAGGGGAGCTTCAGGCCTTCAAGGCTCCAGTCAGTTTCGTTCGCTGTCTGTTCTCTGTCGTCATGTGTTATGTTCGTGTGTAGCGGTCGTCCTTTATGCGTCTAGCCAATGTGACGGTGGTTGGGACCCGCGGTCGCCTCCTGGCGAAAGTGAAAGTTTTATCATCAGCCCTCGTTGCCTTTCTGGAGCTTGCTTGGGTGTCAGAGAGGAGTAAATCCGGACCCGACCGACACCAGCCTGCCTGCGCGAAACTTGGCACGGAACCCAGCCGGATTGAACGGACTGACCGGCCCATGACAAGTGCTGGCTCATTGCCTTGTATAAAGGCACTGAAGCGGGCCGAGATGTACAACACCGTGCACGAGGCTGGTCTATCACTTGTAAGACGCGACAGTGGAGCATTTTCATAGTATACGCTGCACAACTGCAACTGGAGTCTCCAGACTCATGCAGATCCAGTATCAGCAATATAAAGTCTGCGGGGACTTGGCTGCAGGTGTTCGTGTCTTGTGATGATGATGCTACATCGTGTCGCCAGCTGAGTTGCCTGAATCCAGCCTCATGAAGCCAGCGTAGACTCAATTTGCAGCCATGCGTCACCTTCACGAGGCTGGAAGATATTGGTCCCGGTCAGATTCGCAGCTGCTGAGTTTCCCAACATCCCCAATGTACCGAGTGCAGGGTCACAGTCTCAGCCTGATGTGCCAGAAAGCTTGTGTTGGGCATGCTTTCACATCTGCAATAGCCCGTCTCCGTTCGTGTTGCAGTGTTGCAGTGTTCGAGGTGGTCTCGGACATCCAAAGAGACCTTCAACAGGATCAAGGCTGGAATTTCCGATCGGAGCATGCTTGGCCGGGGCCGTACCGTCACAGCTGTGAGAGGTGGCGGACGGTGCTCAGTCACCCGAAGGACGAGGTTACGTGGTGTGCTGGCCGCGAGCTCAGAGAGCCAAAGCTTTGGTTTTCGCAAACCTCACAATGTTCCTGTCGGAGCTTGCCCCTCCACTTTGCAATCTTGAGAGGCTCTGCTCCATCTATCTCCTTCCCTCCCGTTGCCCTGCTGAAATCCGAGGTGCCACGACTGCGGCGCGGCGGACACGAGCTTTGGCAGCTACGTGGGCCAGGCCGCAGAGCCCAGGATGCTCTTCGCATTCAGTTCCGAAGGGCCGTAAATAATACCTTAGTCACAGTCTAGGGGGATCGACTGTAGGAGCTTCCAGAAAGTCCTAACTGTGAGATCTTTGATTGCGAGGTAGTCACAAGTAGTCTTTTGAGCCCCTAGCGTGAGGCTGGCTCGATCACGGTGAAGATGCCGTCGCACCGGCTGATCTCATGAGTTGCGCAGGGCTGGTGAAGGGGCTTTCAGTTCGTCCGAGCCAGGAACGCCATGCCAGAGGCATACTTGGGCTTGACGACGATCATGCCTGCAGCACCCTCAACTCACAGCAGTAAGCACTTCTCTCTCGATGTTGCAGTTCGCCACAGGACCAGTCGCCGGGTCAAACCAATCCTGGAAGTCCGGTTGCCATCGCGTTCGTGACCGGCTGTTGTGGTAACAAGTTCGTCGGTATCTCTTGACGATGCATTCCGACAGGACGGGAGATGTTGCACATTATGCAACTGCAACTGGTCCGCTGCCTTTCGCTACATGTTTTTTTCCAGAACATAGCACCACTTGCACAAAAACTAGGTCAGCAGCACCTGGTCTTTGAGATTATGCCAGGGCTGTTCAGCACTCAGTACATGACAAGCGAGACCTTTGTGTGGGAGTGCAACGTGTTCGCCAGGGACGACAGTATTGCTGGAAGTCCCGTGGTCCGAGTATTCCGCCCAGTCGTGAGGGTGGTGTAGGTCACGAAAAGTGTAAAAGCCTTTACTGCCACGGTTCTCTATTCTATTGTGAGGACGTGCTGCTTCCACGAACCAATCTTCTGGAGGCAAGTACTCTCAGTGTTGCGTTGGCTGTGTTTGACATCTCGGCGTTGTCTTGACTTGCCTTCCGTGGTCTTTCTTCCGCAGGATTCAGGGTAGTGTGTGCGCTCGCCGTGAGGGAGACATGGGTCTATGTTGCAGCCGCGCGAAGCTGCCACCCCACCTTGCAGTGAAGTACTCTGCAGCTTGTCCACCGATAAATGGTGATGACTTGCAGGATTCAGAACAGCTCCACCAGTCCTGCGAGTTTAACCGCTCTTTTGACAACAGTCTGTGGCTGTTCTCAAGAGCATGGCAGCCACGTGAGAAGTCCGTCTGGGCAACGCTGATGATAATTCATGGCACGGTTGACCATTCAGGGGTCTATGCGGAGTTGGGTGAGTTCTTGGCGATGCAGGGCGTGGCGGTCTTTGCCTCTGACATGCGTGGCTGGGGTCGAAGTGATGGTGAAGCGCTGTATGTGGATAGTATCGACTCGTTCATGGGAGACATCCTGTCTGACTACCAGCGCATACATAGTTCTGGCTCACCGTATGCGCATGTTACATCACGCTTTCTTCTTGGCAAGAGCATTGGAGGTTTGTTTGCGGCCTGGACAGCAGCACAGCACCGCGGCAAGTGGACCGGCTTGATTGGTTTGTCGGGCGCTTTTCAAATCGATCCCTCGGTAAAGCCGTCGGCCGCAGCTTTGACACTCGTTCGGGCCATTGCCAGCTGCGCACCGAAGCTTGGACTGAAACCGCCCTTCGATCCGAAGCTCATCGTGAGCGATTCGGGGGCCCTTGAAGCCTGGGAGCGGGATCCCCTGGTGAGTCGTGGCAAGCCTCTTGGCCTGAAAGCGCAGAAACCCCGCGGCCGCCAACTGTTTTTTCGCCGTGGCTCTGTGTCCTCCGAGCTCCGAGGTTGACAGCAGGCTACATCCTGGAAATGCTTCGACTTCAGGAAATTCTTCCAGACCAGCTCACGCTTTCGATTCCGGTTCTGATGTTGTGGGGCACCGGCGACAAGGCTCCTTGTGCCGAAGCCTTTCTGTTTGTCGTTTGTCAATGAGGGTATCAAGTTGATTACTCATGCGTGAACACCACGAAAAGAAAAACGGCCTCTTGTTGCGTCTCATTGCAATTTTCCTGGCCTAGGTTGTCACAGAAGCCGGCCATACCTTGGTCCTGGAAGCATCTAAGTCTCCGGCATCACAGTTCCTGCGCTACCAAAGCGGATTTCACAACCTCCTCGCAGAGCCCAAACTCAAGGAGACTGTCGCTCGCGATCTCTGCAAGTGGATGCGACAGCTGTCAGTCTAGGAATGTACAGAGTTTTGGTCAAGCGACTTCACCCACAGAGGTGTGCGCACAGCAGGCTCTTGGGCTTGTTTCAACAATGAGGTAACGTTTGACATGGACGTCGACCAGGCCATTTGGCTGCTTGCGGTGCGAATGTCGCACCGGCACTGCCGCCTGGCGCCCAGCCCCCAGCCGAATTCTGTTGACGCGCTCAACCAGAATCGTGTAGCTGGACGTTTTGCTCTCCTGTTAGTGCAAAGAGCTGGCGTGCTGTCTGCAGAAAAATGAGACGTTCAAGCGGAAGCTGTTGTGCGAGTTTTGCCATACACTCTGACCAAAAACAGGCCCAGCCATAGACCGCGTGGAGTTTCCCCATGTAAAATCCCTGTGCCAGCCTCTCGTGCCGTCTGCTGACACCGATGAGCCCTCGGAGGCCGGTGCAGGTAAAAAACGGCCTCCTAGTGTCCTTGCGTAGCACTTGGGGCCATTTGTTACTGCGTGGCTATGTGGAGGCTCGGCAAGACTTCTGCGGCAAGATCTTTATCGAACTATGGTCTGAGGACGGATGCTGTGCTTGACTCGCTCAACAACCTTGTTGGATGAAGTTGTGTGTGTATCAAGGACCCTGACGGGTTTCCAATGCCGGATGGATGTTACTACAGCGAGGACATTCCTACATTGCTTGCCTGATCACTTTGTCGTTGCGTTGCAGAATGCTGGTCAGGACGACACAGATCCAACCATGATAGTCAAGCAGTCAGGGCCATGTCATTGCATGACGAACAACAGCGAGCGGCGAAGCGCTGACATCGCCCAGGCTCCACATTCTCTTCAGTGAGAGGAACCACTTGAAGAAGAACACAAGGCGACTCAAGACGTGTTCAGCATTCTGTGCACAAACTGATTTAGACACTACTGACAGCTTGTACACAAGCTGATTTCTGAGCCATTTCGAACTGGCGAATGCGCACTGCTTTGTAAGGTACATGGCCATTACCAACATGAACGTCCTCGGGGAGCCTTTGCTTGTGAACAAGCGGTCTCACATGGGGCTGCATACAGGCGCAATGTCTGCAGGAGTTGAGATTTGATTTTCCACAAGACGGTGCGGTTTGGGTTTGGTCCATGGATGATGTCGGGACCTTGGGGCGGCTTGCAATCAAATTCACTTAGCATGTCGAAGCACTTCGAAGCAGTCCGGAAAAGGCCTTCAACAACCCATTTGGCGTGATCGAGAAGGGTGCCGTGTTGCTTGCTCGTTCTCTCAGGGCCTATGAAATCACGGATGTTTCAGAGTGTGTTTGGGGTCGTGTTTGCCAGTGCGTGTTTTTGTTGAGCAGTCAGCGGCCAGGCCTATCCCGCTCCGGAGACACGGGTGCCGCCAAGAGACACGCTGGGTGCATGCAACTCAGATTGCCGAGATGTACCCGGACATCTGCCAGATTCTATTTTTTCTTTTGTTTTTCTTCTTCCGAGGATCCGCAATTCAGCCAGGTAGGCGATCCTCGCCATCGCCTTGAGCATTCAACTATGCAGTTCAAGCATGCCATCAGCACTGACAGTTGCAGCTGCTTCTGAATCTAAGGCTTTCATGATGAAGGTGCAATTCCCCGTGGATTGCGACTGCTTGGAACAAACGGTGCCCTCATCGAGGACATGTGCACACTGCAAGCCCTTCCTATTCCGGTACGGCCGTTGCTTTGGTGGCACGGCCAGGAGATGCTGACCTTCTGCATACCGCATGATGAGCAGTGAACTAAGCAGTGAACCTCTGGCTTTTGAAACATACATTCGTTGGAGTCTGAGGAAAAACCCCAGCGTGTCACCCTCGATCGACAATCAGTGCAAAGTCTGCTTCAGTGAAGAGGACTTTTGAAGGGCGCAAAAACAATTCGCTCCGAAAACTAGGCCCAGCTTCGATGCAGGAGTGTGGAAATGGAGGCAATGGTGTCCCGCCTGATCCATCACTCAGTCGGCACCTTGGCCACGGTGGTTGGGCCAACCGGCCCGCCAAAGCACGACAGAGGATACTCCTAGTAGCTAAAGGTTCAGGGACTCAGCTCGCATTTCCCAGGCTTTTGCCGATCGCCCATTGATCTCAAATGCCCTCAAGCGAACGGCAACTTGCTCAACGTCCGGGCCCTGCGGAGAGCGTGAGTCGGACTGTGAGAGGGCTTTAGCATGCGTTTACAGGGGACAGGTTTCTTTCCATAGTTTCCCAACCTAGCCTTCAGAGTCAGGTGGCAGCTCATGAAGCTTGCAGCAAGTATTTATCCCCGTGCTGTCTCCGCATTTGATGTGTCGGCTTTAAGTTCGAGTTGCACGAGCCTTTTCCAAAGCCGCGAAGCGAATTCTGGTCATGGACAGGTGCCAGCCTTTGCTTTCGAGCTGACGGCCAAGCTTGGTTACCCGATCACTCCGTGCCCCTGCATGATTACGGCCAGTGGCGGAAGCTACCATATCTGCATTTTTTAGCTCGTATGTGAACGTGGACACCAGTACCATAACGGCTTGTATCTCCAGGTCAAGGCAGGTGACCAGGATTTCGTTGAGCGGATTGAAGGAAGGCTGGTCAGGATAGTTTGGGCAGAAGCCAGGCCTGCAGATCGGAAGCCCCGAACCCATTTCCGAACCCCAATCGTGAAACTAGAAGAAGGGGGGGCAACCTACGGGGCAAACTCTATGCACTCCCAAGACTGGCCTGAGCGTCGCCGGACACATGTTTCTGGACTCGTACCAAAACGCCTTCAGTGTACTGCCAGGGCTCATTGGGAAATGTGCCTTCGACAGTGGGACAACATTCAAGCTCCACACCCTGCCGTCCAGGGCCCTTCCAATTTTTCCCCAGGTCCGTGAGCTTGGACCCGCATCCGTCAGCTGCTCCCACTCTTTCCCTTTTCTGGAGTACGGTGCCCACGGGCACAGCAGCCCATTCACGGAAATCGCAGCATTCAGACATTCAAAGGTGGGCAGAGAGGCAGTCGCGCCACCGGCCCTAGAAGCCCGAAGCTCCCCGACTCTCGTGCCCTCTATCATGGTGAGCCGATGCTTTCTTTCCTGCCTCTTCTCAGAATTATGGCCCCCGTGCGCCGGGCCGATAGTGTGTGGAGCGACCCCACCTCACCTAAAACTCACGCTCTGACCTCAGCTCAGGCAATGTGAGCTACGGGATTCAGACGCTGCGGGCAAACGTGTGCAGGTCATGGCATGCCAGCAACCGACTAATGTTCGGGGGACAAGCCTTAGAGCCATTAAACCCGCCGCCGGCATCCCCCATCCTGGCCCCAAACCAAGATTTTAAAGCATCCCAAGCACCTCCAAGCGGAAGCAGAAGGCAAAGACCTAAGTCGCCAGGCAGTCCGTGCTCCGCCTCTGGCTCCATCCGCTGACTCAGTGGAACATTGGTCCATCGTGCCAGGCCTTGGCCTTGAACTCCTCGCTGTTAGCAGCTCCGACAGACACTTCCTCTACAGCTTTGCAAGGTGGGCTTCTTTGCAGGAGGCTGTACGCCACCAGTTCCCGGAGGAACGTGTGGCGCGCTCGGACGCTGCAGCCGACGTCGTAAACCCTCACTACTCGGCGCAGCTGCCTTTGCCTTTGCGGTGCTTCTTGAGGCTCCAGTCCGATTTGCCAGCCGGAGTCCGTGGTCGGTGGCCGGGAGCTCGCAGAGCGAACGAGAAGCCGCTCCGCTTCCCTTCTTTCATCCCTCGTCGCTCTGAGGTACGGTTGTGGGCATCGCGTCGTGGCCCATCAACACCTTGAGGCCGCTCCCTGGGGCCCAGAGAGGGAGGGCCGGGGGGCCCATGTTTTCCGGCCCGGAGGATCATTCTCCCCAACATCATGGCTCAAATCACGGACACCATCACCATGGCCATGGAGGCTTGTGCCTTGTGGGACTCGCTTTGCAACTGTTAGACTGGCCAGCGAACGCGCCAGATTGGAAACTTGCCACTGCCTGCTGGCGGCTTCTTTCCGACAGTGGTCACGGCTGAGCTCCAGCCTTACTTTGCAGTGGCTTGACCAAGCTTTGCTGTAGACTACCACGATTGCCAAGGATCACAAAAGATGATGGATTTGCCCCTGACTACTGGGACATCCCAAAGGCTTGTTGCTGTGCTGCTACACGTGTTGCCGTTACTCGACTCCTGGAAGGCACTTGCAGTTGCTACGGTCCAGGGTGGAAGCGACCAAGCTGACATACCTGCAACACTGTCACTGCATCATTGGCTCTTTGCAAAGGTGCACGCCTCTACAAGAAGCCACAGATTCTGGCAGCATCGCTTGTGTCGAAGGTTCACATCTCGTGTCGACAAAGGTTGAAAGGTAATGGCCTTGAAGATATGGTTGTCTCATCGCAAAGGTTGGCGACGGAAATCAAGCCCCCTTCAAAGCTGATGATGGCAACAGGTTCGACGCTCTGATGACATTATTAGAGGTTGAGTCTCGCTCAATGTGCACTGCACGTGTGTGGCAGGATTTACGCCCGCCTAGTGTTCGGAACGACGTTCTATGGATTTGGCAACTTGGTGATGCGCCTAGCTGCCAGGATTGTAGTCAAGAAAGGGGCAAAAAGTGGGTTGCAGACCACAGATGCATTGGTCTGCGATATGCAGGTGGAGATTAACTTCAAGCTTCCAGTCGGTCGGGGACTTAAGGCTGTATAATATGCCCGCGTAGTTCAGTGACCGGTGCGACATGCCATCAAGGTTACGCTTGCTCAATGACGCAGCAGGGTGGCAGTGCTCGACACTAAGAACCACGCAGTTTCAAGCTTGAAGACGACTTGAAGGTCAGTAGAATTCTGCTGGTGCAGAGTCCAGGTTCCCGATTTGGAACTTCTGGCCAACATGTTCCCATCCACAAAAGGTCGACTGGCTCGCCGCTTAGTGCCAGCGAGAAAGCGTGCACCTGTTTCTTCCACCTGTTCGGTCCTGCATCTCAGGGCGGCAAACTCACCGAAGTCCGATATCGGAACATACCAGCTCGGACCTTACGTGGGAGGTGCTGGCACCGTCTGGAGCAGGTTTATATTCGGCGATTTGTCAGTGAATATTGACCTTCTAGGGAACGTTACTGACTGCAATTTCGGTATTGTTTTGGCCAGCCATAAAACCTCACTTCAGAGAAGCCGTGCCGTGACTTCATGTTACCAGCAAGAGCTCACTCTTCCAGGCCACACCCGACGTTATGTGCCAGCTCACTCTCTTGGCTGTACCGCTCTTACACGGCCTTCGGACAGAGTAGTGTGTGGCATCTGTTAGATGCTACAAGGACATGATCGTCTATGCCAGAACTGCTTCGGCCCCAACCCTCTGTAGTTGGCTTTCCATAATTTTCCACCGTGTGCAGGTGTACTTCGTCGAATTGGTTGTTGACAATCCGACTGCAGCACTCAAGAGAGATGCGACTTTTCTTAACCAGCATTGCACCGACAGCCTCTCCACCATGCTCGCTTCGTCCATGTGTGACCTGTTCATTGTTTCTAGGTTCTTGCAAAAAGGCAACAGGACAATAAGAACAACAACGGCAGGAGGGTACGCTCAGGACCCGACCAACACATGGTCTGTGGGAGTGGTCCACGGTGGCTTCAATCCCGCCGAAATCATTGAGGACTCCGTTGTTTTGGAGGAACGGCGCAGCGTTTGCCGGCGATTTGCTAGGACAAAACTCTCTCAGCGCAGCAGCTGTCGTTCTGCCCAGCCCCGCGCCAGACGTTGTTCTGCTTGCAGCCTCCTCAGCAAAGGGGCCTGTTTTTACCGCTCCCCGGCTCCATGCTCGCACATTTGCTCGCGCTCTGGAGGGAAGACCTGGGAAACGACTACGCTGGTTCGCTCTCGGTGCTTGGAAAGCTGTCAGACTTCTTCATTGCGCCATGCACCTAGCCAGGGTAGAGGGCTTCCAGCCGGGCTCTGGAATGCGTTGATGTGGGCAAGGCCGTCTCAGTACGGTGTGGGGCAGCTGAACGCCTTGTCAGTCTTCTTCATGACCGAGCAAGAGGCGGTTACACAGCTGCCGAGAGGCAAGCAGTGTCGAACCCCAAAAAATGCGAGGTCGGCTCGTTGACCAGCGTGGAGACGGAGATTTGGGCAACCCGGCCAAAGCCAGACATCTTTTTAAGCAAGAGCAAAGGCCGAATCCCAGCCCTGCACAGTTCCGCCATGCAGCCAGACGTTGGTGTGTTGCCTTTGGAAAGCCCTGCAAAAAGAAGTCACTACTTCTGTCGGCGTCCGCCATAAGGTTGATGCGCCATCTGGTTTTGATTTCGGCATGCCTCGAAGCTGCAGTTATGGATTGGCAGTTAGCCGGTGGTGCTGCAGCCGGGTGGATGGCTTGCGCAAGTCGCTAGTAGATCCCAGTACTGGCCCTGATGGGCCACCGTCAGCATGGCCTGTGTCGGCAGAGGTATTGTTCAGCCGCTCCTCTCGACCCGATTTACTACATTCCAGAAGGTCGTGGCACTGTCCCGTGCTCAGCTATGTTTGCAACGGAGCCGGGAGAATTGCCGAGAGACTGTTTGACCAGTCGCCACTGCCGACGGGAGACCTCATCCCTTGTGTTGGTGCACCAACTTCGTTGGGGCCCAAAAGCAGCATGCATCATCACATCATGCATCAATCTACTGTACCCCGGTCGCATGTTCTGCAGTCTTGTGTGACTTTGCAGGGAATCCGAGCTGACCTACAATCGGGCCAAGCTCTCAACAACAGGCCGTTTGTTGAGGCAGGGCAGAGCCGTAGCATCGCCTTTCATGCTGTGTAATGGATTGTGCCTGTTGGCAGGCAAACCTTCTACGGCTTTCAAGTCCAAGTGCAAAACGCCGCGATCTACGTCCGAACCCAGCTCGATGAATGGCCGGCTGCTTAAGACCCTTCGAGGTTGTAGTGTTTGAGCATGTTTGAGCATGACCCGGCATTGCAACCAGGCGTCTCTGGACATATGTCAAAGCAACCGGCTATGGAGTTGATGGTACCTACGAAACGGCTCGAGTCAATGAGCGTGTGCTTTGCTCGGCATGGACTCTCGCTCGCTTGATCATGGGGCTATCCATGCCAGCGTAACTTCAAAGGTGCCAGTGGGCCCAGACACGAGCTGGGGCATGTATCTGCAGGGCATGCCGGCTGAGCTGCAAGCTGAGAGCTCGAGTGACTCTACGAAGTGATCACGGCCTGTCTCGCACGGTCCTTACCAGTTCACGCCCAGGAACTTCCAGGTGGCCTTCTCTACATCGCGACCAACCGTGTCAGGGGATCCGCCCTCGGGCCAGACCTATCCAGATGAATGCAGAGATGTGGTGTGACTTTTTGAAGGTTCCTCCAGCAGACATCACCGTCCTTCCCATCATTGTGTCGTTTCCCACGACCCGGGCTGCTGGGCTGAATTGCAGACACTGTGTCGATCCATGTCGTCATATCAAGACTTGTCCATACAGCCTAGCTCACGATTCTGAGCATGGCAGCAACGTCTCAGAATGCCCAGGCCATCCGAGTCACGGCACCTGCCGGCTACGAGTGGGACTTCGATCAAGTGGACTTTCGGCAAGGGCCTTCCTAGATGTGCTTGCAGAACACCGCAAGGGTTGCTTTCTTTCCTTGGTCGCAAGGTATCAGGCGCCGGGTGTCGGAGTAAATCCTCTCAATGTGGTCGAAGGAGCAGAGGCTCCTGGCGTCTCTTTAGTCGAAACTTCGAAGATCCGAAACACCGGAAGGCTGATATTCCTATCAGCGGCAAGCCTGCGCGTCCGAACTCAGAGCCGAAAAACGCACGCACCTTGGTCTGCTGGGTGTTCCGTACCAGTTCTAGCTGAGCCATATCTGTCTGGAGTTGCTGCGCTTTGGTGCAATAACACTCTTTTGCAGGTTCTCACGATGGCCGATCTGCCACTTTTGACTGAATCTGAATCCCATTTTGCCACAGAAAACAGAGCGACTCACGCCAGGACTACATGCAGCTGCCATGGACGCCCTGAGCTGAAGCCATGCCGAACCGCAGAATATGCAAGAGCCTAGCCATGTGTGCCTACGTCAGGGTGCACGCGCATGAAGACGTCATGTAAGTATGCGCATGTTCGACTGTCTGTTTGTCTGTCTGGCTGGGTGGCTGGCTGTCAAAACGCGTGTGTTTGCGTCTGGCTGTCTGTCTGGATGGCTGACTGGCTAGCCAGCTGGCGTGCTGGACGGATGGATGGATGGATGGATGGAGGTATGTAGGTATGTAGGTCAGGTATGTAGGTTTGTTGTAGGCGTAGGTATGTTGGTTTGTAGGTATGTAGCTGTGTATGTATGATTGTGCATGTATGCAAGCATTCATGCATGTGTGCATGTATCGCTACTCTGCTACACTTTCATGCATCTACGTGCGTGCGTACATCAAGTCACACAGGTGCACCGAAGCAAACCGCTTTGACGCGAAAATTATCACATTTCGCCGTTCCCCGATAAGTGTTATGTTGTTGTTTAAGTTAACGACTTATAGATATTAAGTTATAGGTATTAAACATCGCGAGATAACCCACCACAACATGAAGCAGCAGGAACATAAACATGTGATTAAGTTAGTTACATAGGGGACAGCAAGTGCAAGCATGTATGTGTATTTGTGGAGTACACGGGGCTCTTCTCGGGACTCACCGGTGAGGTCTCGAAATCTGCTTCCCACACGGATTTTGGGGTGCGACTCTTCGCCCCGCCACATCTGCCTCGCGAAGTCGTGCTCATGCCACAGCTCCGGACATATTTTGGACTGCGACTCGTGTTTCCTCTGCGGCATGCCCAGTGCTGCAATGTGGAACCGTTCAAGGCTTGAAGTGCATCGCCGTGTTCGGCCTGACTGTATCAAGATTCGCTTGTCCTTCTTGTTTGACGGGATTGACGGGTTGTGGACTTGAAAGTGTATTAGTTCCGGCGTAGTTCTGTGAACGCTGCAAGATTTGTTTGGCATTCACCTTACGGAATGATGCAGGTTGATATTTCCATCACTCGGGAGTGATGGCCTATGAGCAGGCAAGGGCTTGCTGCGAGGTGAAACATGCTCGAACTCGAACACTCGGCGAAAATGACTGCATGTTGGCCGAGTGCTTCCACCGACATGGTGGAGGGGCGATGACATGCCTCACTCACATAGTGTACGTACGCGTACATCACAGGTATATATGTATGTATATGTAAGTGTGTTATGTGAGTGCATGTTCTGTACGCCGTGGACTTCCCAGGCCTGGCGTTATCTATGGCTTCGCTTGCAAGATCAGGATTCCCATGGCCGGGAAGTCAGAAAACTCTCATCTTGCTTCCGACCGGGGTGCAGGGCTGCGCTTGAGGTGCCCCCAACTGGCTCGGCCAATCAGTTCACCATCGAGTTCGGATACAATGAGGTCGGTGCGTTGTGATTCCATTTTTCTTCTGCTAGGAAATGAAATGTCGCAGGACCTGTTGACCAACCGGTTGGAAGCGGGCACAGCGGCTGCCCCTGTCGTCCAGCGCTTGATCAATGGCGCTGGGGTCTTACGCCTGTTGCAGCCTGTTTGACAGTTTACAGTACATCGAATCGCAACAAAAGGGGCTTGATATTCTTCAGGCCATCACCTATACAACCAGCATTATGAATATGCCGGTGGACATTACCTTTACCTTGCGCACCGTCACGTGGCATGCTCAGCTGTTTAGAAACACGGATTTGGAAAGATAACATTCACATGAAACGAAGCCTCATCACCCGAAGGGTCCGAATTCGTTGCCTTGCAGGAGCATACCGGAAGGTGGCGGGCTGGTGATCATCGGGTCCAGTACCCAGGGTAACTGCGATTTTTGCGAAGCCTTCATCGGAACCCCAGTTTCACCAGGCCTCCAAACTTTGTCTTCCAGCAGTTCTGCCAGCCGAAACCTGCCACCAGCTCGCCGGAGCGGGCTTGAAACTTGCATGACATGTTGTCAATGTGTACACATGCATCGCGAGTTCAATAAATTGCTTCCGTCGCAGGAATTGCCGTACGATTCCACTTGTCTTTATGCTCAAATCACTGCCACCGGGCAGCCGAGGGCGACCTGGATACATTCAGAGTCACGGGTCTCCTCCTTTTCCCTGCAATTGACGAGCCACATGCAGAACAGAAAAAGAAGCCAAGATCTCCATCATCGCCGGCCCAGAAGGGATCCCTGGCATGACCTACAAGCTGCCTGGCCTTTTCTGTGAGTACAGCATGTGTGTGTGGGTGTTCTGTGCCGCGGTGCTCCTTCTGAGGTTTGCTCTCGCGGCAACCAACCCACCACAGGTCAAATGGTCTTGTCTGATCTTTCATGCTGTTCCTCGTGATGCCTCGTGCCTGAAGGCAGTGCCGCTGGATCAAGCTGGCATCTGGACACTGCTTTCATATAGTCTGGCAAGAACCCCGGCTTTTTTCCCAGCGACAAGTGAAGCCTTGCCAGCATAAAAGTGGTCTATCTCAGATCAGCGAAGAGATTGTCCTGGACCAGAACACGACGATTCCGGGGTATGCAGTCGCACGTCCGATGGTCGTGCTCTAAAGAAGCATGCTCAAAGCTCAAATAGTTGCCGGTTGTTTGCCACATTCCACATTCCGAGGTGTCCGCTGGACTGGTCATGCATCCACGAGTTGATTGTACTTTCACAACATTGGAGGAGTGGGCGGCGGAACTCGGCTGCAACTGCTGCGAGCCAAATATAATCCCTGACAGGAGAGAGCCATCGATGCAACGCTGCCAGAAACGTTCTGTGATTTCGAGCATTGGCAGTTCTACCCCCCTAGGCCGGAGCAGTAAATGCTGGTGCCCGGACACGTCACTGCTCGACTGGTCATGATGCAAGGGGCTACCGTGATGATCGACCGAATCGTGAGATTCCTGGATTTGTAGTCGGCTTCTATTCGGTGCTCTGGCTTTGCAAGCAGCGCTCTAGCTTGTTCTGCCCTCAGGACCTACACAGCTAATCTTCAAAATGCAGCGATGAGCTCAAGCACTTGCGAAAGCAACGTGCAATGATTCGTTTTGGGTACTGGTAGTGGCAGAAGCTGATGATCCCTTTCCTTGGCATCTGACAGAAGCGCTGAGGCTCGGAACGCAGGTGGACGTCACCAGTGTGATGACAGTGCGGGTGCGCTGCAACCAAGCTAGCCACTGTAACCAGTCGCACGACTTGTCGAGTGCAAACGTCTCCTGGCTGCAGGCACCGGAGGGCTATGTCTTCGACGCTGAATGCCGTGAGCTGCTCAGGAGTTCGCGGGTCTATGGGCCGAGTCTGCGAGCCGCTGCGAGCATTTGCGGATATTTGCGGCCGTGCCGAGGTGTTGTCACCAAGCCTTCCTCGCGGATATTCAACGACTCTGCAGTGGCTCGGTTGATTGCATGAAGCTGGCAGACTCGTTGCTTGCAGAGTTGCTAAGTGCTGCGAATTCGAAGGCAGGCTAACATAGAGAGGTGCCATGTTTCTGCCTGGAAGCCACCCTCTCGACTCGAGGTTAGGTGGATGGGCAAGGTGAGTTTGTGTTGTTTTGGCTGGGTCGGCCTTTCGATAAAGCAGGAGGTTCCCCAGAAACCAACAGCAATGAAGTGCTGTTACAATGTGTTACATTCAAAGAGGTCTGGACGTTTGTAGACGACACACGGGCAGTGAGCTTTCCATCAAGCCTGGAAAGGGAGTCGCTTCTGCGATAATCTGCAAAGGTGCTGACCTGTTGAAAAGCTAAACGGCTGTGGCCAGACCGTGCCAAGCTGACACTTGCTGGCTCTTCTGTTACCCTCTGCTCGCTCGGCCAGTAGAGACTGTTGACACTCTCCCTGGCTTGTTGGAAGTGCATACGGCACATCTGAGGTGGACGGAGTCTTGCCTTCTGTGCTGCGATCCAAGACTTGATTGGTTGACGAGAACGCAAGTGCTTCAAAAACATGCCCAGGCCGGCCAATGTCCCGCTTGATCCGGGACTTCCTTATACGGCCGGGCTCTTTGAAAGGTTGAACCTGCAAATCTGCTTTACTAGCCACATGCGGTGTCAAGATATTTTCCAAAGATGCTGTGGATTCTGGTCTGAATCGTTCTGCTGCTGATGTGGGAAGCTGGTTTAGCGACCCAGAGCTTCGTACCCTGAGTTGTTGTGACCAGGTCCGAGGATATGCTCAGCGATACAAGCGACAGACTGAGCAGAAAGATCATTTTCCCTGTTCCTCCCAGTCTGGCGGCTTGAACTGCCACAGCATGTAGAATTGCACGCCTGTGCACCTCAGTACCTGGCCGGATGCTGTCGACACCCAAAGCTGCCTCGGCCGGGAGAACGAGGCTTGCATTCAAACAGTTCAAACAAGATGAAACCGTTCCAAAACCGTGCATGAGGAACACTGAAGGAGTCATGTCTCTCAGCTTTGTGTCTGCAAGGCTCGGATCACATGGACAGCAGGCCCAGAGCCACAACTAGGAAAAGGGGTGACTCGTGGCCGGTCCGTTTAGCTTGGAATCTGGGAGAGGTCTCGCACTCTTCAACACATATCTGTCCATGGCCCAGAAAATGGGCCTCGGTTCTGTCAGATGAAGTGGTGGCCTTCGACGCTTGCCGCCAGGTTTCGACTTTCAGTGCTTCGCAATCCACCAGTGACGCCCGTCCGGGCCTTTTGGCATGAAGTCTTCTTGCGCTCGGGACACCGGATGGCTGCAGGAGTACAACTATTTCCTGTTGGAGTACAATGGTGAGGCTTGGCAGCTGAGGTTGCGTCTTGAAAGCTTGACAACCTTGAGTTGTTGCGAGGCTTCGGAACCCTTCCCCGGCATAGATATTTGGGTCTGGCACCTGCGACTGGCAGCAGCATGTTGGCAGACATGACACTCCTTCTGAGGCCTTTATGAACACGACCATCATTCCCACCACCACAGCTGCATCTCGTTCAGACTACCAGACACCGAACGAGGCATCGTTCTGCTGTTACCTTCAAAAGATTGCCCGTTGCTTGCTTGAAGCAATTTGCAGATCGGGTGCTGACATGTCTAAGCCACTCCCGAAATGTCAGCAACCGTATGCTCGAGTTTTTCCACCGTGAGTTCGCCTTGAAGGTGACGATACAGCTTCGCCCGGTCAACGCTGTTCCAAATGGAGGCCATCTGAGGCGCCAGGGCACTCACCGCGTACAGTTGTTCTGCGGTCACTGGCATGACCATACCTCCTGCAACAGTCCTTATCCGATCCTGTACCCGTGACAGTCACATGATGATCTCCCCGTGAGGGTGACCGCGCCCAGTGGCTTCCTGGTGCCGACGGTTTGCGTCATGTCATTGAAGCTTGGCCGGTCACCAGAAGCCTTTGGCCGGATGGGTGAAGATGGCTTCAATGGTTTCAACATGTGCATACGTCCTGCTTTGTCTACGTTTCTTCAGCCGAGGAGGGTGCATGAGTCGGAAATGCGCCTCGGTGCATATTCAGTGAGGTTCAAGAGATGAACGTTGGGAGCAGGGATGCTGTCATCTGCTGCAGCTAGAAAGGAGGTAGTTATTGTGTGCTGTGGTGCCTATCAGGCCCAACATCTCAGCGTTTGCTCCGGGACCTGAGCGCGCAGGGTTCCAAGCAGTGCCAAGTGACTGAACATTAACGTGTTCTGGTTTGCCCACAGTCCAGACCTGGCAAGGCTCAGCTACTACAATGGGCCGAGTTTCTGCTGCTTGGCCATGAATACGTGTAAGAAAAATCTGCGTGCTGCTCTACGATGCTCTGACAACCAGTCGGGTGTTTTTCTGCAAGTAACGATGCGGTCCAAGGCCTAGTCACTTGGTGTGTCAGGGCGACCAGACACCGTCTAGCCGTGGCAGGTGCAAAAACATGCAGGGCTCTGTTAGCTGTTAACAGTGGTGCTCGCAACTGTGAGTCTAAGTCATCTGCGTCGTGCTCTTCGCAGGCTGCTGCTGACGCAGGACATGAAGTACCTGAGAAAGGGTGTGCTGTACGTCTTGACGCTGGAGGCGCGCTTTGGCCGTCTTGCTTGCTGCCGGATCAACTTGGGCGGCACACGAAGGTATCAAATCCGCAGACGACGTCCGCGACCCCGGAAGACTGGCATGTGCAATCGTATGAAGACTTGCGGTCACCTCAGCGCATGTCGGTCGGACCTACAAGAGGAGTGTGCGTGTGTGTGTGTGTGTGTGCGCTGTCACGAGTCCAAGGACCGTCAACAACATCATTGACGAGAGTTATATCCCTGGGTTTATCATCAACACGGCCGTTCAGGAGCTGCTAGAGTCTGCGATGAGAGCTTGAGTCATGGTCGTATGCAACCCACTTTGCACACTTCGAAGAGCTTGCCAGTCTTTTGCGTTCCTGGCCCCGGAGTCCACCAACGCGTTGATCAAGCACAGGCCGGCAGTGGCCGACAAGAGTAATGTACCCGAACGGCCGCCCATGGCCTCCGCATTGCCGGAAAAGCTGTCTGCACACTCCCCCAATATGTTGCTCGCCCGTGTTGACCGAACCTGTATCGGCCACATCTAGTTGGAGGGCTGGGTCATTTTACGGATAGCTCTGCGAAACGAGCCTTAGGGAGCTAGCTGTTAGGTGAAAAGGTTGTTCAGCTCGCTCGATGTTAGAGTATGCGAGAGTGGAGATGTTGTCGGAATTGCACTGCTCGTGACTGTGAGGCTGGACTTCAACATGTCATTTCCAGACATTGTTGCCGCGATCTCAGGGCCTTCGGGCATTCATGCGGCATGCGTGTGGCTGGTTGGGTGCGTTCAACATCCATGTCCAGGCCATTGGGGACCGCCTTCAAATTGTGGCCCCTGTGTCCTACATGTTCAGCGAACCGGGAGATCGCCGGAAGCCCGTCGTGTCTACGAGCTGGGTCTCCTAAAACCACGAACGGCGACGCGATGTCGGCCTGCTTTTTAGGCCGTTGCCCCCAGTACGTCTTCCTGGATGGTGCAATGACGAAGACAGTACCAAGCTGCAGTGCCACAGCCGAGTCGATGATTTATCTCGGTGGTGCAGTACCATCATGCCAGGTAGTTTTCATCCGTTCCTGCGCTGCTGTGCCACAGGTGCAAACACCATAAACTGGCATCTCATGGATGAGCCTTCCTCCCAGTGAAAGCCGCAGTCGGGGAACACGCTTGAGGAAGCTTCAAGGCCAAGGCCGTCTCGGCTCAAAGCGCCAAGAGATTCACGTTGCCTCGTTGCCTCCTCTGCACCCTCTGCGCCAAGAGTACGTTCATGCGACCCACACCCGGTTGCAGATACCCCACATGGCAAGTGCAAAGCCCAGACACGGTGGTGTCGTTTCGCTGTGCTCTCGCAGGGTGTGGGTCGCGGCCTGAGTGTCCAGGTGAATCACGCCTTTGAGCGCGTCTCAGACGGCATCCACCTCGGTCAGTCAAGGGAGACATCTGGAGGACGGGGGCCTTGTGAAAGCAGCTAAAGCGGGTGGCTGTTTCCGAAAGCTTTTCAAAGGCTCGTGTTCTATTGGTTTTGGTTCACCTTTGGACTCTAGGACTCACATGCCATGTTGGGATGAGCGAGGGTTTGTGGGTGAGATCTTCAATCTTGTGAACTCCTCGGCTCGTTCCTCGCTCGCTTTCTATCTACTGCTGTCTCAAGATACTAAACTTAACTTTTGAAGAACAGCTCAGTATGTATACATGGTATTGGGTGCAGTCGGGTTCAGTGGCCCTTGACATGTAGGGCCCACTAAGTCACTAAGTCGGCATGTGCTGCTACGCCCCTCCATGGCGGCCTGGCAAGATCATCTCACCGTTACTTGGGAAAGCGTTTGGGAGCAGCGTAGCTCCACGAGAAATCACGGATTCTGGCTTTTCCATTGGAGATGTCACAAGACATGCAGCGTGTGGCCTTTGCTTGGTGGTGTGAGGACGACGAATTAGGGTTGTCAAGAGTTTATTGGACAACATCCTGGAATGTGGTCACGAAGCAGCTCGTTCAGATCAATTCGCCAATGTGGTACATAGTGGCAACATTCCTATCGCTGAAAGTTGTTCCTCCGAAAGCAGTGGTGCTAGAATCGGAGCTAGTCTGTAATCCAGGCCATGTATTGCGCGACACCGACCAAAAGCAACCGCCAATGCTGACGCGAAGGTTTCCAACTCGTCATCACATCGCACTGTCTCACTTACTCCGTGTTCGTCGTTGTTGCACGGACGTAAGCCCAGAAAGGCAATAGATTGGCAAGTCCTGTCTTGCGGGTTGGGGGGCCGTCCTGAGCCCATGACTAGGAATGAGTGCCCTGCACACTCATGCAAGACAGTTTTGTCGACATGTGCCGGCTGGACGAATGCCATTGGCTGGCGCTTGCTAAGACACCGTTCCAATCCCACATACTAAGCCCGGCTCTGTCGGCCAGCAGAGCATCGAAATCCTAAGTCTTAAGCATATCGCTTCTGAGCCAAACGTCGTAAAGAGTCATTCTCTGCAAGCTTTTGAATGCCAGGAAGAACCAACCCAAAGACTGGTGGATACTTCCTCAGCTCAATCTCGTGCCTGCTATTTCGATCTCAGAGTCGGTGCCGAGTTGCTTGACTCTCAAGTCATTTCGTGTTGTTCCGACAATGACACAATGCTGTTCTTTGAGGCTCCCTGCCGCAGTTGCTCACCGAGCTCGGACCCAAATACCACATGGCTCAGATCTCTGAGCCACTTGGACTTGTTTTCAGGGAGCAATGTCGGCAGCATGAAGTGTGTCGCCTGTTGCGGGCTGCATGGTGGCAAAGCAGGAAGCAAGCTCAATGCAAACTTCTTCCTGGTGGGGATGCTGGTCGCGGTGATCTTGGCACGACTGGCACCAAGTCTGGCAAAGAGCCATGGCCTTCTGCACGTGGATACGTTCAGAGTCTTAGCAGCAGTTGAACAGACAAGATTCACCCCGGCCAAGATTCAAGTGTGGGCAGAGCATGGTCGTTAATTATGTGCCAAAATTTGTAAAAGTAGCCCCTGGTTAGAGCATCGACGCATGGGGGATTTGGGTTTCGGCATCAATGGCTGCAGTCCCGGAGTCCGATCTTGGGGATGCTGCAAGGGCTGCTCTAAGGTGACTATGCCGTTGCCGTCATTTTCCTCTTGTCCGGCTTCAGCTTGAAATTAAGTGAGATGCAGAGAGCAGCTCTGGACTTCCGCTTGAACCTGCTTACGCAGACGTTTCTTGGCCTTTGACAGAGCTGGAGTTTCGCCGCTTTCTGTGCCAAGAATCGCTGAGGTTGTCCATGGGACTGATGCTTGGCTGTTGCAGTCATGCCGATCTGTCGCTTGCAGTGTCTCGACGATTTGAGACATCTGCCATCCTAGGATTCCGCTGCTGGCCTATCCCTTGGTGCAACTTGCTCATCGGGGTGCTTGGCTTCATGGACAACTGCTCGATGGCCTGATGATTACGGTACCAGGGCTGAAACTGCGCGTGATCGACATGCAGGTTTCGCGTCCTTTCGTCTTTAAGTAGGTCTGTGTGCGAGAGAAGGACGATTGCCCACACCCTCCTGCGAACAGCGATGCGTAAGATCCGGAGGAGAGGCCCAAACTAAACGAACGGCTTGTGATCGCGCGTCATGGCCGAGCGCAACAGAAAGAAAAACAACGAGAAGGAACGAGACAAACAGGAAACACTGGTGCCTAGCCGAGGCTTGCTTGCCGACGACTGTGAACATGCACGCTGGCTGCAAGGAAACGCAGTATCATCGGCTGTCGTAGGCATAGGATATTATGTCGGTGCGTGGGCTTGGAGCTTAACAAGAGATGCCCGCTGTACAGGTGTGTTCTCCTGGCCAAGTCTGCAGGACCCTGGACATGTGGGCTGAGTCAGAGCTGGATTTGCATGTGCGAGGAGCCAACACTGCGGTTGCTTTGACCAATGCCATCCTTGGGAACTTGTTAGGCTCGGCTCAGTGGCCCACCTCTCCTAACTGCCTAGCTTTGTGCGCGAGAGATCAAGGAGTTTGCGTAACTCCCGCACTGCTGCTCATCACACTCGGCGCCAGAGAGCCTCGGAGCAGAAAAGTGGTGCAGCCGGAGGAACCGCTTACTGTAGGGCTTTCGCTTGGAACTTGTCGGACCTGCCAAGACCAGTATCCAGCTGGGGCCGGCTGTGCAGAAACTTGGCGTCAAGGCCTCCTTCTGGCAGAAAGCAGTCCGAGCTCGTAGCCTAAACGTCACTCTTTGATGGAGGTGGTCGTGCCGGTAGTGATTGGCCAGCTTCTTCGAAACTCCGGTGCTTTGCAGCGATTTCACACCAAGAACAGTGCCGCCTTCAAGAAGCTTTCGGAAACCCAGCCGCGAAACAGACTTGATGACATCTGCTCGAGAGTGCCGTGGTCGATCCCGGGGACCGTCACCCGCCCCTCCCGAGAGCAGAACAGACTGCGGCCAAGGAGTCTCTGTTGCTTCTGATCGTCTGGAACGCCTTCAGCAATGCCTTCGCAGCTGGCCTTGGGCCCTTCGCTTGCATGGGTTGTTGCACGGGCACGGCTGCTTTACTGCTCGGCTCGCCTCAGTGGGCTGTGAGCTGTCAAGGGTGAGTGGCAAAGAGCTCGTGGTCCTCGGAGTCCTGATGCCCGCGTTGCACTTCGGTGCACTGACGGGCTTCATCAAGACCCTGGGCAATTCAGTATTTTCCCGACCTCCAGAAGCATGTTCCCAGACTCGTCCGTGGAATGTTCTGCAGTTGTGATGCGCGTTTGGCAAGGATCTTGACATGGATCGGGATAAGTCCGGCGGATGCAGTCGCAGCGTCTTTTGCAGCCACTCGGACTCGCAAACTGAGCTTATCTGATGAGCTTTTGCGCAACGAGGGCTTGATTTCGGCGTGGCTGTTGGCTGACGCCCGCGTGCACTTCAGGCAAGTCAGAAGACACTCGCCTTCGGATTGCCTCTGATCAAGACAATATTCGAAGGAAGTTCGGGTCCCAGAGTGAGGGTGTATGATGCCTGCGAAGTGTCGGCTGCGTGCGCCTTCTCGTCAGATGCGAATCTTGCATATTTCTGTGCGCCAATAATGCTGCTACATCCGATGCAGCTGACCCTGGTCTGCACTGCAATAAGATTTTGAATTATTTGGGTTCGTACAAATACAAACCAACTGCTTTTTGGCATCCTAGAGAATTCCAGACTGAATGCATGGAAGTGGGTTTGATGTGTTTCAACTAGCTTTAGCACAAATTCTCTGCAGATCCGAGATGCTAAGACTTCGCCCGGTTTCGGGAAAAGCTGAGGATGATAGGTGCTGCCATGCTTCCTCGCTTGAAGCAGTACTTGGGCGAGCAGCGAATGGCAGGTCAGGCTTGAGCAAATGCTGAGCAGAAAACAGGTGAAGAACTGCAAGTGGCATGCGCCTGCAGACAACGAGGCTGTCCTCTGTCCTCGGAATTCACGAGCTTCAGGTCCATCCCAGCTCAGAGTCCGGTTCGCTTCATGGTCCAAGTCCAGCGGGCAAGTCATGTTTGAGTCGTGAATTGTCGGTTCCCTTCTGTGAAGCACACGATGCCAGTGCCGGACGTGCCAGGAATCCGCCACAGACGCCGGTCATCAACCTTTTCCAAGTGCGCCAGATGGATGCAAACGGGACTGTTAAGCCCGAGGCCCAGGAAGCTATGCTGCTACAAGGAGGCCGATTGTTTCAACAGCCAAAGCCGTACAAGGACTTCCCGAATGATATCGGGCTACGAGATCGTCCCAGAACTCGTCAATCCAATGGTACGTCAGGCATTTCCGAGGGTTGCACTGCACACTGCTTGCATCCCGGAGTCCGCAACTGGCTCAGGATCCTGCCATTTTCCCGTGCCGTATCGACGTGAACTTGGTAACCGGATTGTCAGGGTCTGATTTGATTTCAGAGTTTTATCGATTTGATTTCATTGGCACACACCGTCTCCGATTTGCTTATGCCCTTCTCGCAATGGAGTGACTCCCGAGGCCATGTGAGGGCACTGGGTCCTTTTCGGCGGCGGTCATCAGCTTCACCGCCTCCAGAAGTCGGCCCCCCAAACGCTTGGGTTTCGGCCTTTTCTGTACATCTCTCACGAGCAAAACTAATGCAAAGGTGCAGAGCTGGTGTCCATGCAAGCCCATGTTGTTTCCTCAGTTACAGTAGCCTTGGTGTTTGTTCACACCAGCGCCACTTGCCGACAGGTCAACGGCGAGTCTTATGATTTCACCAATGCCGCCGGCTCAGCCTGAGACCCCTGGAACAATTGCGTGGGCCTGGATGCCCAGGCTCGGTTCGGTGATGGAATTGACGGCCCCATCGTTGTGTATGGCAGAGACGAGAAGGTCGAGCGTCTCGAGTAGATTGCCCGGCTGAGTGTTGAGGGAACACCTAGCATGGGAATTCATGCTGCAGATCGTTGTCGTGGAGATGATGGTGCACAACGGCCGGGCTCCCAATAACACCAGCATGACATGTCAACTGCGTTGAGAATTCCAAAGCACGGACCCACGTAGACGGAGAGGGGGCCTGCCTGATGTCCTGGTTCAAGCAAGGAGGGCACTGCCGACAGTGAGATACAGAGAGTAGACATGTTTATCTCTGCTTTCTGAGGTGTTCAAGCAAGCATCACCGTTCACAACGTGCGGAATCCGATGACGAGATTTCCTCAGCCTGCTCACAGCAGCTGCAGGGTTTGGTGAAAACTTGGATTGGTCCTGAGGCCCGGCATTTCCAAATGGAGCGCTCACTCCTCAGTTTCCGATGTTCGAGGGCGAAACAGAGTGTTTGCGGTCCGGTGAGGCAGACGGTAGGTCGGTTTTCGATACGGTTGGTTTCAGAATTTCGATACGTTATGCCGTTGTGCGATGCCGAACAAGCAAAGGTCAGATCATGTGGACGTG
>CAJNDV010016602.1:4588-31434 GCA_905221635.1 Symbiodinium sp. CCMP2456 | reverse complement strand
GTTCAGGGCTTGGGGTTCAGGGTTTTAGGGTTTTTGAGGGATCGCTCCTGTCATTCGACTTTGGATGTAGAGAACTACTCCTTGTTGTCTGCTGCATTTTTGGTGTTTTTGCCGTGCGTTGATCTGGTTGTTCCTTACTTAAAGGTTCCTGGGACTTAGCAACTGAGGTTAGACATGAGGTAACTACGCTGACAATAACTTACAACCCTAAGTTAAGGCACTTCTAATTTATAACTGTACCGACTAAATCCCATGAACCTCCAAGTACACTTATATAACCCTCCCAGTACACTTATAGAACCCTTATAAACCCCTTCATAGATCTGTAGATTAATCCTAAACCCAAAACCCAGACCCTTGGGCACGACCCAGATATTGAAGCGACCCTTCGAATTGGCCATAACAAAGGAAAAGAATTTGCGTGGCTCCCATTCAAACGGTCGTAGCCTCAGTCGCTGCAGCTCCTCCAAGGATGCCTCCATGTAGCTTCCCAGACAGGCGTTCTCCTCATGTCGAAGGATCTTTGAAAGGGTTTTCGACTGGCGAACTGCCCAGCTTCCATGGTCGTGGCGCATTAAGCCCACATCGCGGATCTCCTGCGCTATGGTGTCCAAGCTTTCAGCGCCAAGAGCTCCGAGGAAGCAACAGAGAAACTCGTGCTTCCAGGTAAGGTGCGGCTGCAAAAGGCGACACCCCGGGTGATTCCTCTCATACCGCCGGACGTACGACAAAAATGCCAAGGTTTCAGTTCGGGGGTTCACCATAGATTTTGGGTTTAGGGTTTAGGGTTTTTGGGTTTAGGGTTTGGGGGTTTAGGGTTTAGGATTTGGGGGTTTGGGGTTTGGGGGTTTAGGGTTTAGGGTTTAGGGTTTGGGGGTTTGGGGTTCGGGGGTTTAGGGTTTAGGGGTTCAGGGCTTAGAGCTTGAGGGGTTCAGGGGTTCAAGGGTTTAGGGATTTAGGGGTTTGGGGTTTAGGGATAGAGTTATCGAAATAAGCTTAGGATGCAGACCATGTCAGACAATCCTAAACCCTAAAACCCGAAATAGACCCTAAACCCTTATAAACCCTAAACCCTAAACCCTACCTAAACCCTAAACCCTAAACCCTAAATAGGCCCTAAACCCTAAACCCTAAACTCTAAAGCCTAAACCCTAAATTCTAAACCCTAAACCCTAAACCGTGGTTCCAACCCCCGCAATCCTGAAGGATGCCGAAACCACACCCGCCATGTCACCTCATCCTCAACCTGGGCCCTTCAGCACCTGCCCTTTTTAGGGCTCCCTTTCTAGGGCTTAGGGGTTTAAGGGTTTAGGGGTTTAGGGTTTAGGGTTTAGGGTTTAGGGTTTAAGGGTTTAGGGTTTAGGGTTTAGACTTCCTTAAATAAGTCCAAAACAAGAAACATAAAAACCCTTAATAGAAGCCATTATGGAACCCTTAATAGAGCCCTCTTTAGAACCCCTCCTGACAAAGGTAGGTTCTTTGGGGTCGAGGAAGCCCGGGGCATGAACAAACCCTACGGAACATCACGGCCGAAGCCTAGACCCGAATTAGGGTTTAGGGTTTAGGGTTTAGGGTTTAGGGTTTAGGGTTTAGGGTTTAGGGTTTAGGGTTTAGGGTTTAGGTTTAGAGCTCAGGGTTCAGGGTTTGGGGACCTCAATAACTAGAATAAGGTTTTGGGGGTTCCTGTAAAGGGTTCCTTAACGGGCTCTATAAGAGCTGCTATAAGGGTTTAGGGCTTAAGGGACGTCAATAATTAGAACGGGGTTTTGGAGCCCATTATTCTATAATTATATTAAGGAACCCCCAAAATAGTATAGGTATTTGTTTTGGCCCCTATATTAATAGGATCAGGGTTTCGGGTTTAGGGTCGGAACAGATCTTGCAGATCTCATAGTGAAGCCATGAACTCAAATCCTAAACCCTGAAACCCGCAACCCTAAAACCCTGGACCCTAAACTCTAACCCCTACACACTAAACCCCTAAACCCTAAACCCTAAACCCTAAACCCTAAACCCCTAAACCCTAAACCCTAAACCCCTAAGCCCGTAAACTCTGAAACCCTAAACTCCAAAATCCTAAACCCGAACATCGGATGGAGCCTTTCGAGATCACGACGTCCGCCCGGCGCATGCTGGACTTAAACCGGCGGGCCCCTGAAGGAGCGTTACTTGGAGGATCACCCTAAACCCCAAATCGAAACCCGTAAACCCTGCGGCCTTCATAGTTAGAACAGGGTTTTGGAGGTTCCTGATTACAAGTATAGTATAAAATGCCCAGACCCTATTCTAATTATTCAGGCCCCGATATTACCCTAAACCCTAAACCCTAAACCCCCTAAAATTAGGGTTGGGTCCTGTATAATATCAGCCTCTGGCTCAACAAGTGGGCTTCGTTGGTGTTCCGCTTGAGGGGTTTCAGCATAAGGATCCTCATGTGGATTCGAGAACCTACAGTTCTGCGGTTTGGGGCTTAGGGTAGGGTTTAGGGTTTAGGGTTCGATCCTCATGTGGATTCGAAAACCTACAGTGTTGCGGCATACTATGCAGCAGCTGTCCTGTGACTATGAGAGGATACTCCCTAAGGGTCCATGTACCCAAATAGTTTATACCTTGGCCCTGAAGTGCCTATATAGGGACTACATTAAGGCCAAAGTATATACTACTTGGGCACATGGATCCTTAGGGACTGTTGCTACGTATTCAAGCAAGGTTCGGGGACTGGTACCTGCTGCTACTAGGGGCTTTAGCGTTAAAACGGAAGGCGTGCAAGGCTTATCTCGGATTTATGGGTAGTTTTCTAAATTAGGGTCCCTTTTGGGGTCTTTCCTATAAGGGTGCCGTACTATACTGGGGGCCTAAACAGGGACCCTAATTTAGAGAACTATGTCACCCTGGTCAGAGATTCATCCGTGATTGTCGTGGACATCTGTATCCAAGTCGACCGGATGACCGTGGCAGGATTAAGTGCATCGTCGACCTTGTCGATAATGTCTCGTGTCTTCGAAGATCGTGTCGGTGGCACGTAGATCGGACAAGACACGCACTGAGACTTCTCCAGGATGACCCCCAATGTAGCGCTGCAAGCAAGAGGATTCAGCTGCAAGCTGACATAGATCGGGTGATGCCTCGCATCCGACAGCGTCACCTTTCCGTCTCGAACCACCATGGAGGATAAGGTAGCTCCCAACTTTTCAAAGATCGGTGCAATGGTTTCGCTGTACTGAACCGCCGTCATGTCACACGCCGACAGAGCCAGATGAGTCACGTCGCTGGATGCGCTCAGAGCATTGAGATAATCTGCCATCACGCTCACTGCCACGTCTGGTGACCGAGGCCTGATTTGCTCCTCAGTAGAGTCCGACCTATAGCACTTTGACGTGATTCAGGTTTTGAGGGCTGCAGGTTCCGAGTTCCCCCAATCGCCCAACCCCTTCACTTCAGTTCCTAAACCCTAAATCCCTAAACCCCTATAGATCCCTCAAAGGAACCCCTAAAGGAACCCTACACCCTAAACCCCTAAACCCCGAGACCCCTTCACCCCGAGACCCCTAACCCTAAACCGGGGGGGGTTCAGGGTCTGGCATCAAGTCAAAAGCCGCCTACCACCGCACAGAGCGCTGCCATCAGCGACTGCCACTCTGTTGTGGAAACCTCCATGGGCGATTTAGATTTCAGGGCACAAGATTTAGGGGTTATGGTTTGGGGTTTAAGATTGTTGCTTTGGGTTTTGGGGTTATGAATTAGTGGTATAAATTTCAGGATTCCTGACTTCGAGAAATACGAAGAAAATCTGGCTTAGATCCCAGAATGGCGCCACGATGGTCACACGACCCCGACAAGTGCTAGTGCTACTGCTACGATGTTGCTGCTAGTAGAGACGCACGTGCTCGTGCAAGTGTTTCTGATTGAGTTGCTGCTGCTGCCGCTGCTGCTGGTGCTGCTGCTGCTGCTGCTGCTGCCGCTGCTCTGCTGCTGCTGACTTGCGAAGGTTGCGCGATGCGCCTGCGAAGGAACGCAAAATTCCGTGGCCAAATAGTATCCAGGAGAAGGAGTATTGATCAATGCTCATGCGTGTACACATGATCACGCACCGACCCTCCAACACACCAACAAACCAACACACCAACATAACCAACCAACCAAACAAGCCAACCAAAAAACAAACTAGCAAGCGAAGGAGCGAGAGAAAGAACGTACGAGCGAACGAACACATGGCATGCAGACGCACACACACGCACAAAAAACAACAGAGAGCAGAGAGACACACACACACAGGTACACACTCATACCCACTCGTTCTCTCCTCCTCTCTTCTTCTCACTCTCGCTCACTCTCTCTGACTATGTAACTCTCTCTCTCTCTCTGTGTCTCTCTCGCACTCTTTTTTGTCGTGGGGAGATGAGCAGAGATGTGTATGTATCGTTGAGGCTCGACCTTGACGGCATGGCTGTGCTCGGATACATCAGCCTCAGCCTTTCTCTGTGAAGGGCAGTGCATGACAACTCAATGTGACCTTCACCCGACCTTCCAAAGCCCACTGTACTATGCCAGTGCTTGCAGAGACTTGAGGTGCACTCTCGAACTCGTTCATAAATCCTATCTATTATGGAGTGTTTGCGACCCAGTCTGAATTTCACTCTGTTGTGATTGTTGCGCAGAGATGGTCCTCCAGGAACGATGCCCTGGTGACGTTCGAATTGCGTGGGGTGCACCACGCGGAAAGTTAAATGTGTGCATGCTATGTTCCTGGCTTGGGGCCTTGCCTTTGTATGCTGGATGACATGACAGGAGACGCCACATGAAGTCAACGATGTGCTTGTGATACAAAGACCTCCAGGCTACACAATGCAACGGCCCCGGTACGTTCACAAGGCTCCGCTCAGGTTGGAGATGTCAAGATGTTTCCAACACCGAGGCATGAGGGAGGCTTGCGGGCTCTGAGATCTGTCAGCTTTGGAGAGAATGGCAGCGGCCTCATCTTCAGGGCCAGTTGAAGCGTCAGGTCGGATATTAGCCGTGGCCGAACGAAGACATGTCATTTCCACCTCGAAATGCTGCCTTGTATGTGAGCATGAACAGTGCGGGCTTCTGAGGTTTAGATTTTCGGCGGCAGTGGAGTACTGACTTCAACAATCCCGAGGACCTGCTTGTCAGAAGGGGCTGGCAGTCTTCAGAGCGGACGGAGGAGTTTTTGCTGAGGCGAGGCCTAGCACCAAGCCCGGACGTGCAGAGAAGGAATCCTCCGGCCAGACTCGGAGACGAGCACTGCAACGAGCACAACAGAGAAGAGATTATGCCAGGACCACTCCAAACCACCAAAACCACCAAGCTCCAAGACTCACCTCGGGTTGTGAGTGTAGCATGACACTGCCAGTACATCCAAGACAACGCCTACCCGCCTACCAGATGTTGAAGTACATTTGGCGAGGCGTTTCGGGCGGAGTCCCACGCGGGACTGTTGCGAGAAGGCGATTTTGGTCGAACAGGTGCAGCATGCGGCCATGGAACCGCCTTCTTAAATTTGGCATCCTTGCACCATCCTGGACATTAAAGCGTTTACGTCGCACGTTTTGTTTCGGGAACAAAGGTCGAGCTGTGGCCGTACCAGGGCCATACCAACAGCAGAACTCGAACAGTAGACACCGGAGATGGGATGCATCAAGTGGGGTTACAGCCGAGGGTCAGAAAGGAGATTCCACGACCTCTAAGACAAGAGAATGACTTCAAGCTCCAGCCATGACGGACAACTCCAAAACGGAAATACACGGATGCCACAGAAGCCAGCAGCAAATCATGAACACCATGGAAGCTTGGCTACACTTGCCAATGCAGAGTCCGGACAGCCGGTGTTGGCCTTTGCCCACTTCTAGCTCCATGGGTCCATCCGCTCCAACGCGGTCGTGAAAGCGTTGCTTTGCGTATGGAATCAGAATGGACCTGTATTCACTTCAGTGAAGCACCTTCCAGCTTTTGCAAGTAAGTGCTGGTTTGTGGAGTTGGGTGTTGGCGGTTCATGCCTGCAAGGACTACTTTGCCGTTCTGACCCAGCCGGTGCCCGTTCGCACCAAAGCCAGGGTTTGCCAAGCAGTGGCTTTGGATGGTGCTCTGATGCATTCAGCTCTGAGGCCGGGACCACAATCCGATTTCAGCTTGGTGTGGCATCGCCACCTCTCGCAGAAAAGGCGATATCGTGAAACTCCAGGGGCAGCTGCACTCTCCGAAAGTCAGGTGATGAACTGGTACTTCAGAACGTGGAGGGTCCTCTCCTAAGCCAGGAAGCTGCAGACTGCTTTCATCACCTGCCTGCTGCCTTTATTCCCTTCAGAATGCTTGTTCACTCTGGTCGTTGCGCAGGTGGAGCCGCTGGTTGACGAGGATGGAGCCGTGGTCGACGCCTCCATGCCCATCTATCCCTGGATCGGCCGAACAATCACGGCGCGCCCCAGGGATGTTTAGATTGAGTGCACCTGGAGTACTTTGGGTCCCTGCAGGCAACAGGAACCAGCGACGGTGCCTTCAGTGGCTTCCTACTTGTGGGGCCTCGATCTCGGGGGCAGTTTATTGAGGTCTGATGGCACTCTCAGACTCGGCCCCCCGTGTCTTCCAAGGCAAGTGCCCTTTTCGGTGACCCCCTCGTTGCAAACACCAGGGGCCGAGCACTGCACTCAGCCTTGATCGAAGGGCGCATCGTCTCCACGAGACGCTGAAGCCGCGAAGCGCGGTCTGGCCAAGGATCAAGCTGACCATCAATTTCGGTGTGGCAGATGGTGTGGAAGCCGATGAAAGCGTTAGAATGGAGGCCAGCATGATCGGTTCAGTTCTGTGAAGCCTCGTGGGCAGGTACTTTCGCCAAGTAGTCGAATCTTGCCTTTCTGTTTTTATCGCTGTACTTAAGGTCACTGCACCGGAAGGCTTTGTCTTTGCCGCGCGATTCTCAGCCCATCCCATCCCGAGCTCGGCTTGTTGGCGGTGCTACTCCCAAAGACTGCCGAGGACTCCTGTCGATATGGTGGAAGCCCCATCTTCTCGAAGTGCACCGGCTTCTTGAACCAGGCCTCAATTGTGTATAATTGTGTCATGGAGAGCTCGTATTCGACTCTTCATGTCAGGCGACTTTGGTCACGGCACGTCCCAGGCTCCGTGCTGGTGTGACTTCTTTTCATGGCTTTCAGATTTTCATGCTGCAGGCTGCGTGGGTCGGACATCACGGTAGACCTTCGAGTCAGCAACCCTGGATTGACACCCTCGCCGAACTACTTCTATGTGGCCCTTTTCCAAGATGCAACTGCCCCAGCGACGGTACTGAGACTGGCTCCAGCTTGTGTGTGCCGCATTGCCTGCCAAGGAGAGCAGTCAGTATGTACGGTGGTCGCAGGCACGGCTGGATGTGTACTTTAGACTCCATCCGGAGTCAGCCCAAGGTCGCAACTGAAACTGCCTTCTGAGGCTTTGAGCTATGAGATCATGGGCCATGGACCAAGTGCAGAACTACCTGCTCGCGTTGGTGTGCGTAGTGCATAGGAGCACGCGTTCGGAGAGAAGAGGAATTATAGTGATCGCATTCATTTTGTGTGTGTGTGTGTGCGTGTGTGTGTATTGATAGCATTTTGGCCAGCCAGTTCTCCTGGGTGGCATACCTTCGAATACAAACAAGGTTCAGCCGGTCGTGGAGTTAAACTGGTGTTCGGCAAGCACAGCAGTCTTCGCCTTCGCTCTCTGGGTCTCACTTGCCTTCAAGACGTAAGCAGATGAACGAACATGAAGGGCATGCAAGCTTCCAACTTCAACAGCCCCTTGTTCCATCTCAAAGCTGTCGCTTTCTGCTGTAAAGTGCTCTTCGCAATGCGAAACGTGTCAGATCATCATGTCCCTCGCTCCCTTCTCAAGCCCAGCTTGTTTTTGTTGACAGGACCGGCAATGCAACTCCAGAAATCCGAACAGGAAGAACGTACGCCATACCCGTAAACCCGAAGTCCTGAAAGGCGCGGCAAACCTTCACTTCAAGTCCCGAAGCAAAAGCTTGCCTACTTGCCTGTTGTTACCTGCATCTGTGTACCTAGCTACTTGTCCGTTTGTGCTCTTAGCTATACATCGGTCTCTCAGTAACCCTTATCTACCCATCCATCAAGCCTATCTGAGAAAGGCATGGGCGTCGTATACAAAGGCAACAATCAGCTGGGGGAGGCTTGCACGAACCGTGCTACTGTTGGAGATCTCCCATCTTCACGGTGCGACAGGCAGCCTCTGGATTCTTCACATTCACACCTGTGCGGCCTTCCCCGTCTCCGGTGGTGCATATTGTCAGCCGGGCATGGCTACAGCATGTGCCAGTACATGTGCCCTGATTCGCTGTTACAGTGCGAGCCACAAGGGAACCAAGAGCGAGCCAAGCTTCGGCGCACGGTTCATTTCAATTTGTGGCAGGTTGTTACACCACCGCCGAATGCTGGTTTCCGTGTACTGTGCCCGTGCCCCGGGCGGATGCTCTGTGCAGTGATGAGCATGTTCCCAGGCAAACAAACGGTGGACGTGTCTGCCTTTGCATGTTTCAATCCTAGGCACCGGGATCAGCCCGCTTGGCTTCGTGTTCATGCCTAGCTGCGAGCATGGGGCCCAGCGTCTACAAGTAAGAAGCTTGCAAGGAAAGAAGAGGCAGAATTGCACCGGCCGTCGTGTGCAAACGGGGACAGTACTGGTGTTCTGGAGGCAAGTTTTCTTGGCTCAAAGCTTTTGAGTTTAGTTTCCCAAATCCAGATGTTCATAACGAGCCTTGACTGCATTTATGGGCTGGACTACGGCCTCAAAGCGACCCGTCAATCGGCCGATGCATGCACTGGCTGTAGGGAATGGCTTTACGTGTCGGTGAGTGCCGGCTGTCTTGATTCTGATTCTGATCCTAAACCTCGAACTTGGAAAACGATGCACCTTGTACCGGATCAGGTAAGAATCATTGCATCAAGGGTGCAAGTTGCAATGATCTGGAAGGACGTGATGATATGGCTGATCTTCTTATCGGCCTATGGGGCCGCTGCTTGGCGTTCCATCACATGTTTTTGTGTAGGGCATCATGTTGTAGCTTCACGCCGGTTTTCGCAACAGACCCTTTGCAAAGGCGCTGGCGGAGCGCCCGTCGCTTGATGCCGACGGCATTCGCCAGGCAGCCATGTCGGGTCTTTGTTGTCGAAAGCTATGAGATATTGTGATGTATTGTGGGCAGTCCAGACATGCCAGCTACGTGACTTGAAACCCTTCAACCAAATCGAATTAATGACTGGACAAATAAATACATAAGTAAGTAGGTAAAGAAGCACATAAAAGAGTGTGCATATATGGATATAGAGATATAGACATACGCGCATGCACACGAATGGTGGTGATGCTATGCTGCTGCTGCTGATGATGATGATGATGATGATAACATCTGGATCGTAGGCAGTTGTTGCATTGGCAGGCAAGCTTGCACGCAGATGGAGACCCGCATTCATGGTTTGGAGCTTCCTCCTTCCTGGACAGGGCTGTTTGGCTGTTTGGTGCAAACCGCAGACTTCCGTAGCAAGAGTTTAGCCCTCATGCCCATTCCCTGTTTGCCTCACCCCAGTGCATATGGGCTGCCACCGGCGGCAGGACCTTTGGGGAAAGAGCTCCTCCATGGCTCGGCACCATCGACGTCAAAGTGAGGTCCTCGATCACCTCACGATATGCAGCAGTATCAGACCGGATTTTTGTGTGTTTGAAGCCCGTGCATGCGACTGCCGAGGCTTCAAGCACGATCAGGCTGTTCAGCATGGGAGAAGTTTGGATTCCGTTTCCTGTTAGTGCTAGACACTGCGGTCGCGCCGGGCTTTTTGGGACCGTGCTGGTGCAAACACAAGAGCAATGGAAGGGTAGCAGGGGCAGTGAAGAGGAGGAGAAGAGGGAGTCAGAAGCATGGGTATGCGGACTGGAGAAGGAGTCAAAGGCCTTTGTTACACCAGACAGTCGCGGTTATCATTTTCGTACCAGCAGGAGTCTCTGCTTCAAGGAGGACGAGATCGCTTCGCCAAAAAACTAACGAACCAAGAGCGACAACTGTGCGACTGTGCGTCATTGTGCGTCTTTCTTTCATCGACTTGCGACACTCTCGACAAAAGACGGCGTCAACGTGGTCTCGGGCTTGTTTCATCGCAAGTTGTGCAAAGTCAACGGCCAAGCTCGTAGACGTCGGTCGGGCGTGTTTCGCGGGACATCACTCACAACTGCGCAAGCTTTATTTTGCCAGTTGCATCCGCATTGATGCCGAGCCAACAATGCCAAGCCGGATGCGGAAGTTGTCATGGTCCAGTGACGAGCATAGCTTGCACAGATTTTCGGGCTAGCAAGCTGCTCTGGTCAGGTAGTGATGGCTGCTGGAACAGACCCCAAGGCTGACGCTGACAGGTTCATGTCGTGAACCCTGGCATGTCCGCGTCTCTTCTCAGGAAAGAAGGCCCCTTAGGACGGGCGAGATGAAAACCAAGGAGGACCTTCTGAAAGACGCAGCCGTTCTCCCAAGCAACAGTCGTTGCTTGCAGGAGTTTCACAAAGTTTTCAAGAACGACAATTGCCGGGGAGCTCAGGAATTTGATCAGGGGGGTTGCCAGGAAGTGGAATGCTAGCCTTGTGTTTGCCAACGCACATCAACAGAATTCAGTCGGTATGTCTGCCTCTGTAGCCGCGATTTCACTGACTCACAGGCTCATGTCACGAACCCGCCGATTTGTGTATGCCTTTGCTGATTTTGACCGCGTTGCAATGAAACGGCTTGCATAGTTAACCAGTTTCAAAGTGCACGAGGCGGGGCCTCTTGGCGGAGTGCAGGGACTAAGCCAATCTGACAAAATCAACTGAGAAAGGATGAACATCGAACATCACTCCATGCAGTGAAGTGATTCTGGTAAGAGAGAGAGAGAGAGAGAGAGAGAGCGAGCGCGGCATCCTATGATTTTCATGATGTTCGCGTGTCGTTTCGGGGCTTTTCCTAGGCATCAGAACGGGTGAAGGAAGGGCAGGGCAGGGGCTGGAGAAGGCGAGGGTATAGTAGTGAAAGCAGGACTTATTTGCACAGTATGGCAAGGCATGGTAGCCCAAAAGGCAAGGCAAAGCAATGATGCTACCAAACCCTGGCAGGTAGGCAGGGAAGGGCAGGGCAAGAATGAGCCCAAACAAGACATCCACAGGTTTAGGGTTTCACTGCCAGGTGCCAGATTTCACTCTGTATATTTACTGCATGGGTTTGCGTGGCGGTCAGCTCGTGTTTGCTGTGTCATCTGAGGGAAGTCCATGTGGGAGGATGCTGCATTCCTCAAGGACGCCTGGACGCACTTGGTTCCTGACCAGTACCTCGCGCTTCATCCAGGAACGACGACGTGGTCCGGACAATCACTTGCTGGGAGCTCATCGCATGACTGCTGCTTTAGGTCGCACGTCCCTTCTTAACGACTGTAGTTCGTGTCTCAGGTCTTGTCATCTGGTGCTGTTTCATGCCGCTGGTGATAGTGATGATGATGATGATGATGATGATGATGATAGTGAAGACGATGACGATGATGTACTCCTTGATTCCGAGCCCAGGTACACTTGGGAAGCCTGGCAAGACTCCTTTCAAGACCACGCTGCCTGGGACACTGCTCCACCGGGGCCGCCCGCCCGAATTGAAGCGAATGTCTGGGCCTCGGGCCCCAGTGGTATGCTTGGCATGCCTGTCAGTCACCATGCCAAGCTATCAGGACGAAGCCGAAGGCCTTTCCGTGAGCTCTCGCTGTCTTCTCCCTCGCTTGGTCCATGCCCACAGGCTCCACGGCCGCCGGGCTTCAGGCCAATTCGGCTGCGGTCCAGGCTCCGTCGGCCCGTGCCGCTGCGAAAACCCTCCCAGCGGAGAGCGCGCAGTTCGCGAGGCAGCTGACCAGGAAGCCGAGAGACGCGAGGAGGCCTCCGGGGCCTCCGGGGCGGAGGCGCCGCCGCTCTGTTTCTTTCGCAGCTGCTCGCATCTGCTAGCTGCGCTCTAGCTCCCTTTTGAGTGCATGCTCAGACTGTCAGGGCATTGCATCGGTGAAGAAAGATACCCCGACGGGTGGAACCGCAGAAGCAGGTTTGTGACGGTTCTCCACGCCTTGGCATCGGGTTCACAGTCCTGCCATGTCCTGCCACTTGCCATGTGCCAGGCCACACGAAAGGATCGCAGGACATGGACCTAAAGAAGTGTGGCAGTCGCAAGCTGCGGAGTTCGTGTTGCTTGTGCTGACGTGAGTTGCGGTCCATCAAAGCCTGATGCGAGACTTGGAAGCAAACTTCTGGAATCCAGGACACACCTCCGTGCCAGAAGGCTTCCGCAGGCGCTTCGGCCCTTCTTGACTGCACTGTCGAGGGACACTAAAGACACCACTGATGCCAGGAGCCAGCAAGGATACCCCTAGGATTGCCACGATAGGCAGGGTTTCGGATCGCAAGATTTCTGCCTCTCGGTGTCCACCTCCCCATCTCTAGATTGACGTATGCCACGACGGTGCGTGTGATCCAGGGACTGCCCAAGCTGCACCGGACGACTCAGAGGAAGACCCGGATGTGGAGCTGCGCCAGGATGCGGTGCGTCGGCTCAGGCTGGCCAAACATCCTTTTGTTCAAACATGCGGAAGGATGCACCCGTTGGCATGGACGAGCCAATCGCCGGTTCCAACAGGCTCGACCGGAAGTGCTCAGCCACTGCCACGACCCTGTCACTGCAGCAGAGAACATTTGTGGAAACGCAGAAGCGCTGCTTGAGTGCCTGCTGAAGCAGTTCTCCCAGATAGTGGTGAATGTGGTGACAGTACAGGGCGAAGATATGTTCTGCCATCGCACTAGACAGGATTGGGTGACTTCCGGACAAGTTCGCTTTGATTCATTCTGTGATTCTCGAGAGCCGAATACATCTCGTTCTGACAATAAGTGCTCACCTTTCAATGACTGGGAGGGTGCTCGTATCGACAATTCCAGAGACTTCTCCAATTACTTGTGATCGAACAGTACGGGGCACACAGGCATGGGCAGCGATACCGTGAAATAGGCGATCGCCACATTTCACAGTGGTGATCGCAAGGATGAAGCGCTCGAGTCCAAGCAGGAAGGACACTAATCTGATTTGCATCAAGTTTGGTCCACGAGAACATGGCATCTACAAGGGGTCTCAAAGGTGCAGCATGAGCCTTGCATTACCGTTGCAGATAAGACTCGTCTCTATGTCTAGTAGTAGCTTCGTCCAGGCCAGTCTACATGACACACAGATGGTGACGCAAGGGGCCCGTGCATTCCTTGTCACATGCAGGTGGAATGATTGCCTGCAGAGGAATGTTACTTGACCTCGAATGGGATAGTTGCTTCCTCTCTCCCTGTCTCCTCGGAATCCCTTGGAAAGTCGGCTTAGGCGCATCCCTGCGGTGAGACGATGCTGCTTGGACAGAAATGTCGTTGCTGGGGGCATCATCTCCTTCTTAAGATTCAGTGATTGTCCGTCATTGTTTTGCTGGAACCAGGGACCACTGCTGCTGCGACGTCGGTTCATCTCTGAAGGGGCACACATGTGTCCGTTCGACCAAAGGACCTGTCTGCATCGCGGAAAACTCTTCATGAGCAAGCATTGTGATAATTGAAGGAGACAAAGATCCCAGTGTCGTGGCGAAGCAGATCAAGGGCTCAAGGGATTATTCGAGGCCTTCCGGAGCGAAGCTGCTATGTCTGCATGTCTGCGCACTCGCAGTTTTGCACTCACCTCTCTGTTCAGTTTTGGTCCCTGCGACAGCAGCAGTCAGATGCTTACACGTGTTGCACCGTCCTGCGCAGTACTGTTTGATGAGCCAGACCCTGCGAGTGGCTGAGGATTCACCCATAAGTGTGGCACTGGGTCCCAAGCTTATTGTACCAAAGGGAGGTGTGCACTCCATTTCATCTAGTCTCGAAGCCTTCTTGTGCAAATGTTTCTACATGCGCATAGTGCACAGTGCATGCAGCCGTGGAGATCACGCGTGTCTCCGCATTCCACAGAAGGTCTAGACTAGACGGAAACGGAAACCTGGAACCGAATCAAGCGAAGCCTCGACTCGACAGGTGCTGAATAAATTTCGCCGGCTAGACACCGTGCACTCCCTGCCAAGGGGCCGCCAGCAGAAGCAGCTTCACAGAAGCGAAATATTGAAACCAGCAGTGTAAAGCACGCCCAATCAGCAGGCTAGTGTGCAGCAGTGGACAGCCGATCTCAGCTACGCCGAACACCGACGGAAATGAGTTTGATACGCGTCGACTCACCAGTCAAGTTGAATCGTTTGAGACAGTGCTGGCATCAAGCACTGACACATGAACTCAAAGATATGCATGAAGTTGCCGCATGAATCAACGGATTCGTTGCGGTCGGTACTATAGCATGAACCGATCCTTTCGATTTCTTGTCGATGCAGACCGTTACGACCGCTATGGGATTCCAGAGTATGATCTCAGCTTTTTATTGCTTGTCTTCCTGCATTCCTCGGCACATCAAGTTGCGAAGATGCTGACTGGCTTAATTGACGGTGAAGCACTGGCAACTGGATCCCTTACTCTTGTGCACTCTCTACAGATCATGCTCCTGTAACACATACCGAGCTTGTGTTTGCTGCGCGAAGTGCGAAGCTTGACTGCAAAGAAATCACCCACAGACTCAGAGTTCGTCGGCTTCGTCCTGGGTCCCGGCGGGGAGGACAGATTGTCGTCATAATGCAGCGCAGCAATCGCGTGAGTGGACTTGGATGCATGTTTTGTTGGACTTGTACACATAGCCATGATGGCGGGGATGTGTCGTGGTTGTCCTGATGCGGGTGAGTGCAACGGCTTCAAACAACAGCGTGGATTTCAGGTGCTGTTGCAGTGGATACCTCGAGTGGAACGTGCAGAATGCGAAGTGCGAGGTTCCCTTTCTGTTTGCATTCGCCTCTGCATGCCTTCATCCCTTCCGTTGCTATTCTGCAGACGCAGCCCAGTCCTGTGCAGGAGCCTCCTTCTTCCAAGGCTGGTTCCTCCGTGCATTGAATGATCAAGCCGATCTAGCCCACCCAGGGGCCAGAACCAGGAGAGCAGTCTCTTGCCGACTCGGCACCTCCAAGAGAGGACAGAAGCCACGCAGCAGTCGGCATCAGTCGGCCCGGCTGCGCTTTGCAGGAGGACGCCATCATCCCGGGCTCGCAGACCTGGAAGAAGACGAAAAGCTTGAATACCTGCGAGCTACGGGAGGCAGCATGCTCTTGTTTGGGTTTTTTGATAGCAAAGGCACCTGCTGGCAGTTGTAGCTGTGAGATCTGCCTTGGGATGCTGATGCAGGCATATTCCTGCGGCAAGGACCACAAGCACTGCTGCTGCAGGCACTCCAGTACTTGCACCGCGAATCTGTGCAACCTGCAGAGGCACTGAGCCTTTGAAAGCGATAGGTGCATAATCAGGGTTCATACTGGGCCTAGGCCGAGCAATCCTTTTGAGCGTGGTTCGGGGCATCGTTATGGAGACTCGGAGATGCTGGTCACAAAGACAAGTAAAGAGAACGTATCGCAAGCCTGTGAAGATGCACTGTCGTCCATGGACCTGCTCAGTTGAGCGATATTAGCGAGCCTTCACCTCCGGGTGGATGGGAACATGGAAACAAGCTTCGACGAAGACGACACGAAGGATCCCCACCCCGTGCATTTCAAGCCTATCAGGTTTGGCTGCGTGTTTATCGAGACGATCGACAAGTGCAGCAAGTGCAAGAACGATGCAGCTTAGCAAGCACGAGCTTACTTCAATCCTGTCACAACATGATCTGCATAGCTTCGGTGAATTTTGGAACGATTCCGAGGCGCCTGTCGTGCTGCAGAACATGTGGCTTGGTCTGACATTTACAAAACTGCTGGAAAGGACTTGTGTACGCTGTTGCTGGGTCATTACGGCGCGCGGCTAGTCCTGCAGCACTAGGGGGCACAGCACAGCTGCGGCCAAACCGTTAGCCTGCGTAGTCTCTTTGCCGTCGCTTGCTTCTGCTCTCTTTTGTGAAATGTAGTCCTCTTTCCCGAAGCGATCTTCCTGTCATCTTTCTACTGTTTGGGCCTGCTGCCATGGAGTAGGTCATCGTGCACAAGAGTCCGCTTCCCGTTTCTTGCAGCTTCTGACAGGATCCCGGCTTCACAGCTTTGGGAAAAGAGGGTCAAGGCAGGAATCTGCAATGCCAAGCGAAGCCATCCATGTCAGGGCCTTGGACAAGGCTCAGCTTTCGTCAGAGCACTTTACAATCTCTCGATCCTGCTCAGGTGGACCCGGGCCACTCCGCCGCATGTTACCAACTTACCCAAGCTCTCCCGGCAGCGATGCGAGCGAAGGTGTTGCTGCAATGCTGGTTGGTCTTGGAGCAAAGAGCTCCGTGTCTGCCAAAGTGAAGCAGAGAAGAGCGGTGCCGCTGGGTCCCAGCAGGCACGGGCCGAGGCATCCGGTGATATCCGTTGTGATGTTGAGCGTGCAGGAGCCAGGGGAGGAAGGAGATGCCAATCAAAGTGACCGTGGAGGCGATGAAGGAGGCAGTGATGGCGGAAGACAGGAAAGCAGAGCAGCATGCAATGCAGAGGAACATGTACGTGTACGTTGCAGCCTGTTGTGTTTTCTGTTGCTGAGTTCTCAGGGCCTGTTCTCGGTGGCATAGAGGCCGCATGCTCGGGGACGTAATTGACTGGGAGGGTTACAGCTGAAAGGCGGATCTTCAGAGAAAGGCTCTGCGAAGTCATCTGGAGGCGCCTGTCCTCGTTGCAATGGTTGCAGACAGAGGAGCCTCCTTGACCCTGAGTTTCGTTGCAGGAATGATTGCCCTTCTGCTGTTCCTGTGGGCTGTGCAGGCCGAGAGACATCAGATGGACAGAAGGTTTCGAGTTTTCGACTGGATTGCCTGTGGAGTTGCATTTTTGACCTGCAGGGCGCTGCTTAAGCCGATGCGCAGGACGTAACCTGCGTAAACTCAGAAGGGAAGTTTCACTTGCGACCGAAGGGCAGAACGACAGAAGACAAAAAGCGAGTGCACATTCAGCCGGTTTGGTTCTAAAAGCTGCAGAAGCGATGGCATAGTGACTTCATGCCATTTCATGCCTTACGCAAGAGCAGCGCAGAGATGGGAAGGTCTGGTGCAGTGAACGATCCCCTGACGCTCCGTTTCTCAAACGCTAGTCTTGACGCGGGCAAGGCCTTGGTTGAATGTTTGCAAACAAGTCTTGAGATGGAGAACAGAACCTGCGCGCATTGGGAGGCTTACACCGTTGGTGTTCGGGTCCTGAACCCCGGTGGACGCCCGCCAGAGCAGCAGCCCAAGATGCAAGCTTGGCTTAGAGATTGGCCGAGTTCCTGCGCGTTGCATTGAAATTGGGCCGCGTGCTGAGGGCGACAAACTACTGGGGCATCTCCTTGCAGGACGCTCACAATTGTTTTTTCTGGGCCTCAACACTTCCCAAGCCGCCGGTTTGTTGAGGCACATCTAACCATGCAAAGACTACTTTACGAAAGCTAGCTCAGCGGAGCTTGCGGGAGGTGCCGCTTACCACTTCACCTAAGTCGTAGGGACCCAGGATGACCCAGGTGAAAGCTGTGTTTGCGACCTCATCTGGTCCTTCACAGCAGTTGAAAAAGGGGGGGGGGGGGCGGGGCCCCGAATGATTGATTCAGAGGCACTAAGGAGGGGGACCCTCCCCCACGCACACTACAGGATGGCAGTGGCTTTATACCAGGTTGAGGCTGGGGGCGCCCCTCCCTCCAGGCCCCGCTCCCCCAAAGTCAATCTGTTTTAGCAACATGGATCAACATGATAATTGCAGGAATCGCGGCATTAGGATTGTGCCGGTTGTTCATTGACATTGCTTGCCTTCTTCGTGTTCTGATATCATCAGTGGAGTTACGCAATGCTACGGGCGTCGACCTGGCGGGACCGTTTAGGCATGGCAAGTGCGTCTGTCGACGAATATTCAGGGTGTCAACCTGACTGGCATATTCAAGCACGGCACTTGCCTTTGTCTTTACGCGGCCGAGTACATCCACGTGCTTTCGCCCTTCCTGTCGATCATGCGCACAATGACGCACGAGCTCTATCAACTCGGCTTAGTTTGTTTGCCCTAGCTGCCCAAGCTTTCAAGTCCAGTTCTGCGTGTCCATCACAACAGTCACAAAACTGTAACCTTCTAGTGATTCGAGTATGCGATCTTGGAACCAGGGTAGTTCAGCAGAGGCTATCGAAGCCACTGTTTGGAAAGATCAGCCATTCCTGCTTGCAGTGCAGAGGATAACTTGGCCGGCCCCCACTCCGGCCACCCAAAGCCCGTTAAACTATCCTTGGGAAGCCACCGATGTCTTTCGGGGCGAGTGATGCCGTTGAATCGACGGGTCAATGGAGCACAGCTCTTTGAGGCTTCCTCGTTGACCCAATACCAAATTCAGCAGAGTTGAATCACCCTTCAGATCTCACACATGGGAACACTGCTGAGATGATGTTCAAAGGATGTTTCTGGTGCCTGCGAGAGGCATCTTACCCAGGAGCATTCAACCGTTGTTGCAATGAACGGCTTAGAAAGTGCACACTCCAGTGGGTCTGCTGGCCAGGTGTAGCTGGGGGCATTTCATACATTCCGGAGAAACAGTGTCTATGAAGAGGAAGCGAGGTACGTTGAACATCGAAATCGAAGCGAGACCAGTGTGTTCGAAAGTGGGCGGCAGATGAAAGACAAATGCACGCACGTGCTAGCAATGTCCAGAAACAATAATCTTCATCATTCGATGACAAGAGCAGGACTGAAACCGCCAGGCCCTTGCCGTTTCTATCTTGACTGCTGCTATTCTCGCCACTGGTTCTGCTGTATCATGCGCTCATCTTGAAGATGCCGCCGTTTGAAAAACGTAGACCTTCACCTCAGAGCCACATGACATCTGCTGCACGCGGCGCAAAGACTCGGGTCCTGTCTGTGGTGCACGTAGCTTCGATAGCAACGTGACATGGAAATAGGTTGCAAGTTGTTCAGGGAGCCAAGAAAGGAACGATCGAGGTAAGCGATGTGAGAAAGAGACGCATGCATGGTCCCACACCACAAGCCCCCAGCAAGCACCAGCACCCTGCCATCTCCGGAACAAATGCCAGAGAAGTGCATGAACAAGTCATGACTTAAGAAGGACCATAGCAGGGACACCTTCGATGCGAATCTTCGAATTCCCGGGCTGGACCTGAAGTCCATTCCGATTCGGTGCAATGGACTTGGTTAGCAGCTGAGATTTGCAGCACATGCTGCTGGTTTCCAGTCACTGTGCAAACCTGTGAAGAGATCCAGACTTGCGTTCAAGGTTGGACAAATGCCGACCCGCGGGTGTTGGCATACGTCGGCATCTAAGTAGATCACATGGACCATGCTAAAACTGGTACCTTTCGAATTGCCTAGCATGAAAGTCAATCGTCAACGGCTTGGTTGTGAAGGTGCTGATCCAGATTCGAGTGCTCCACGAGATCCCTGCAGGAACGCTACAGAGATTCACGGTGCGAGCGTGGCTGCCTCAGGGAGGTTACGGCAAACCTGCAGTACTCTTACGGCAGAAGTGGGCTCGGACTCAATGGCCCAGGCCGGAGGGCATCATGTTCAATGAAGATCCAGCGAAGGCCAGGGCTTCACAGTTCGTTGGCTTCTGGATGCTTCTGGCGCCTTGAGAAACTTGTTACAACTTGGCCTTGACTCGTGAGTTTCTTGCACATGCGAAACTGTGTCTCCGTCGGGAAGCCGACGAACTAGTTTAACTAGTTGTGGACATGCTATGGGTGACCGGAGAGTCTCTGTCAGGGCTTAAAGAGGGAACTGAAACAACGAGAGCCACACTTCCCGAAGCGCATGCGCGCAGGGGATGCAGGGGTCATGGTCTCTGCGGAATGACCATCAGGGCCCCCAAAAAGTCTTCTTTCCGGCCTGCTGACTGCGTGAGGCAGGGCCCCTCGTGAAGGGAAGTTCGATTCGGGCGCTCGAGCTGCTTGCAGGGAGGAGCCCTCAATTATCCAAAGCCTTTCCCACACGCACTCTCACAATGCCGTGTTTGCAAAGAAGCTGAAACGACGACAGTGGAGCAGATCCCACCGAAAATACTTTGAGCGACTTGCTCGGCAAGCTCAAGAGCGTGAAGCACAGAAAGGCAAGGGGTGATGAAGGCGGGGGCCGCGTGTAGTGAGCAAGGCTGATCGGCACAAGCGGCTTGAGACACAGTGTCCTGGTCTCCCTACAGTCAAAGAACGTGCACCTGCCGCTGGCAGAAACTGCAGATGTAGTGGCGTGTCATTTTCGGACACTTCTGTGTGGGAGGTAGAGGCGTTTTCCTGCTCTTCCTTTAGGGAAGAAGTGGCCACAGCCGCAAAGCATGTCTGGACAAAGAAGAAGAAGCAAAGCCGGAAGTCCAAACCAAGTCGCTTCCCGTGGAAGCGCTAACTTCCAGAGTCCAGGCTTTGCAATCTTCAGACCTCTTCCAGAAAGGTGAGTGTGCTGCCGAAGCCGCTTCCCTTGCGACTGGCGATTCCCACTCAAGTTGCTGGCGATCTTCTGCGACTGAGCGGCAAGTGCAAGAAAGTCGTCGAAGTGGGCTGGGGAAGCCTCTGATAGTCAGGTCGCTTTACCTGGATGAGATGGCGCTGGTGGCCCTAAGCCCAACGATGCGAGTACCACTGTTGCTGAAGATGCCTGGACCGTCTCAGGAAGTTGGTACTTACAACATTCGCTTCGAGGTGAGCAATCCAAGCCAGCACCTGAGATTTGACAAAGTTCGGCTGTCGGATTGTCGCGCGCAGCTGATTCATGTATTTCTTGCAGCCGTCTACCCGCACGACAACACCTGGTCCATCTTTGCGATGAAAGACATCACAATGGAGTTTGTCCACGTAATGACAGGCCTGGCGTGTGTCTTGCTGAAGCAGCCTTGCTAAAAGTCTTGGTTCTGAGAGGTTACTACGAGGGTCAAGCATCTCCGTTCGACATAAATGTCGCAGCCTGGAGCTTGGCATCCGCTTGTCAGGTCTTGGAAATTCTGCGAGCATTTCTCCGCGCAAGCTGAACATCCTTGTTTCTGCAAGGCGCAAGCCCGAACGAACGCTGCTGGCCACGGGGCGCGATTCTCGTCGGGGCCACGAAAGGGTGAGCACTAGGGTCCTCGAGCCTCGTCTCCTCCGTGGATCTCCCTGCAGACTTCGTCAAGCCTTTGCCGGCGAGGCTCCTGCTGATCCTCATCGTCTCAGTCAGCCGAATCTTTGTCGACCTGTCGGCGCGAATATAGCAGGACCGGTCTCGGTTCATCCACATTACCTGGAATAATATAGGTGTATCTTGTAGTATCTGCACATCTCATCACGTCTCCAACCTCGACCACATTTCTGCTGAACAAAGAAAGGCAACTGCAGCTTCGTGCCAGCCTGTCGCGTTAACTAGTTTTTGCAGCTCATGATCGACCTCATGTTGGTTCGTTTCACGTGCCGAATTGGCACCCTAGCAATATCTTGCACACGCGAACTCAAGAGCATGTAGTCTACAATGTGTACGAGCATGCTTCTCTGATTTGTTCTTTGCATGTCTGCGTAGAGGCAAGTCCTCAATGGATGCCTGCTTTACGAGTGCATGGAGTGCTTCTCGACCATTCGTGAGTTGCTTCAAAAAGATCTGCTCAAGAGACTCGCATCGCCGAGGGTTGTTGACGATTGCACTTGGACTTGCACTCTGATACTGTGCTTTGGCACACGGCCACTTGTTCTGCATAGCATGGCTCAGTGCTGGGCCTTGAAGCTTGCACGATGGCGTCGCCACGTCCTCAGAGATGTGAGGTGCAGGATCTGGATGCCTTCGGTAGGCTTTGCATGATGCCGTACTTGAGATTGGCATAAGGCAGAGCGCAGAAGGACACCAGCTTGTTTCCACTGTGCATATCGGCCGTCACCCCGAAAGCCTGATTATCTTCGAAGTTCATAAGCTCATCCTCAGGAGAGATCCGCTTGCTGAAGGCGCCATTCGGTTCAAGCACCTGGGATGCTGTTGAGCTTTACTTGGAACCATGGTGGGACAGGTTGAACAGCATGACGATCTCGAAATGCTCAGTGACCCAACGTCTCTGCACCAGGCCAGCAAGTCAAAGTACTGCCTCAGCTTGCAACTTGGAAGCCTTCGCGCAGGACTGGCCAGTCTGCACGCATCCGTGGATTCGACGAGTTGCCCTAGGCGCTGCTTTATGCTCAAGCGTTGGATCATGAGCTCGGTTGCACAGAATGGCCATTTTGCCAAGTTTGGATTGCCCAGTGCTAGACTTGGAAACTTTGTTGAAGTGTTGGATGCCTGTGCCGGGCTCGCGTAGCCCACCATGCGAACGAACGCGCAGGTGTAAAGGGATGCTGTTTTGGAGGGTGGCTGGGAAAAGACCCGGGAGGAGAGTTGTGAAAATTCTACAGCCACGGTTTCGTGTCCGAACTTGACAGGTCTTGTAGCCATCGTGGGAGCACTTGCCCTTCGACATCGATGGGAAGCCTCCAGGCTCGGTTTCCATGAGGCGAGAAGTAATGGAGAACATGTCTTGTACAGTCGAAGGACCAGCTACGATGCTCGAGATGTCATATCGATGAGGAGCCGCGGCGATTTTCGTGGCTCGCTTGACTTTGGAAAGGCAGTGCCGGCTTGACTCACCCTGAGCCCAGGTGGCGTAGCTCTGAATTCTGGTGATGCGAACTACGACACGGTGCAACCGGTTGGAATCGAGAAGTCTTGAGCTGCTGAGAAGGGAATTCGATGCCAGGTCTTCAACCAGACCCTTTTTGATTGTGTGCAGAGCCTCGGACCATTTCGGTCGTTCGTGTGGGAAGCAAACGGCTCATTCTCTGTGCTTCATACCCAGCCGTTGACTTATCTTAGGACGGCCAAAAAGGGGGCAGAGGCAGGGAAGTCTAAGGGCAAGCCAGAGCTGCACAGTTCAGAGAAAACACGGCTGATGTTGAGTCCAATGTTGAGTCGTCGTCTCCTGTGTGCACTCGAGCTTCGAGCTGGACTGCACGTGAACTTGCAACGACGTTTGGTGCCTAGGGCAAATGCTTTGACGCCATTTACGGTGCGGATACGACCTGCCGGGAACTGGCGAAGGACAGTCTCAAGAGTGAGGTTGCGCTTTCAGCCTTGACTTCCTGGGTTGACATCTCGTAGACACGGGGTTTTCAGTGTCATAAAAGCTTCAAGCCACCTTCGGCGAGGACCCTGTGCGCGGCACCTGCATGGGAATCCAAGCCTGCCTCATGTCAAGAATGCGAAGAGGATTACGGAAGCTACGAGTACTTTCGGAGTGCTCTTGGAAGGGCCTGTGATGTCAGGCTTGAATGGCCAAGCCTATGGGCCACTCCCAAATCCGTCGCTCTGTAGCAGTGGGACAGGGCATACAGGGTGCACCAGTGTCGTTCGCTCTTGCACAGAGCCAAGGTGTGACGCAGCCTGTGGTGATCAAGGGCATGAGCACATGTTGAAATCCTGCCTCATGGTCGCATTGAGACAATCTCGACAGGTGGCCGGGGTTTGGCGACTCCTCACACAGAAGCCGGTCTCAGGTCATGTCCAGTTCTCTGCGCTGCGACTGCTGAGTCGGACCTGTGCTCGGAGCTTGGTGGGACTTCTTTGTTTCTGCTGTGCCGTGGGAGGGAGGGTGGCTGTGGAGTGCGCCACAGGTTCCCAAGTGGGTCATCCACGACCAGAAGACAGATTGGAGACTCTACCAGAAGCTTGGCTAGTCTGGTCTTTCGCAGTTTGGGCTTTGGAAGCAAACAGCTCGTCCCTGACCAGGGTTCGAGACATGATCAATGGTCAGACGCTCATCCCTCCCAGACGTCATGCAGCACCAACAGGGTTTAGCTGCTTCCACCAAGGCATTGCAAAGCGGTGTGGACGCCCCATCACGGACATACCCTTCTTCAAGACCTGAATAGAAGTTTCACCTTCGTAGTTCAATTAGCATCGGCGGTTTCTGAGGCTCCCAGCAGGGAGACCCTATGCAAGCTTCCAATGTGAGGCTTCGCTGAGGCGCCTCTTCGCCCCTTGTCCTACTCAAAGAGTGTAGCAGGCAAGAGCCTTCTGACCATCTGATGTGGACGAGAACTGGCCGCTTGCCTGGAACCGCTCGAGAGGTTTGAGAAGCGGCAGCAAGGGATTCCCTGCTCATGGAGCTGACCCTCAGCTGTACTGGGTGCTGGGACGTGTGCAGCATTGTGGCTCAAGTCCATGTGAGCATGTTTTCAGACATGCCTGTGGCAGCTGATCTCGCGCCTTCAAGCTGACAGAAGGCGGTCCAGCTAAGCTCTAGCAAAGTGAGGTGTGCTGAGATAGCATGAGACATGAGCTTGGTCAGAAGTTAATTAGAAAAGCAGGAACGGGGCATCGGAAGGGGGAGAAATGGTGCACAAGGGCGCTAGGAAAGACTCGAGTTGGGGCTGCGTATAAGGGTGGGGCGTTTCATCCGAGAGCTCACTGCACACGGCTTTCTTCGTCGCCTGATCGGTTTGTCGCAAGTTCTCCCGCAACGATTGTGCGGCCCTTGCTTCTTTTCAGGTTGTGGATGCGAATGTGTGAATGCATAGATGGAAGAGAAGGACGGTAGCCACTTGGAGCACTTGAGTGCATGTCTTCGGCGTGTGATTCGAAAACCGTACTCAGGCATGTTCCCATCCTCTTCTTCATCCTCCCCTAGCCCAATCTTTTGGTTCCACAGCTGCCATGGGCAAGATGCCCGAGCGCTGAAACCGGCCACAGTCAACAGCTCCCCGGTTTGGAAACGAGGTTGTGCGCCCTAGCTCTTCCCAAGCCCATCAAAGCGATGTGACCTTGTTCCAAGGAGCTGGGTTCGCATCTGTGGCAGAAGCTTTTGCGGCAGTGATGGACTTCTCGGACACTTGGCCCTGAGCTGTCACAAGACCCTCTCCCAACCTCATACGAAGTCGCCCATTGCCATGATACATGGCCCTAGGCTCACAGCCAATGACCCAATCGAATATCAGTTCCTTCGCACCAGGAGAATGGAGAGGAAACGTCGCTGCGATGCAACGTAGATGGTTTGTCTTTGGTCGTGTGACTCTCAGATCGCAGTCTCGCGGGGGAGGAGGAGTCGCAGCAAACACTTCGAAGCGACATAAATCTCACCGAGGTTGAAGACTCCTCTCAAGAGCCAGTGCCAGTGGTGCAAGTCTCGAATTTGATGCTTGCTTGAGGACATCCAGGCTAGATAGAGCGACTGTCAGTCTTGACCTCAAGGTTGAAAGCCTCCTGATGTCTGAAGTGAGCTGGTGTCCAGTCAAAGGTGCATCTTGGCAAGATTCCATTCAGACTTCGAACTGGTAACTCGTAACTAGTATGACTTTCGACGCTGTACAAGAACTACAGCCGCCTGTGGACCTCTGTACTTGCTGTAGCTTCGCAGGCGATAGGCCGACGGGTCCATTTACGAATGAAGCGGGGAGGTGAGCTTTAAGGTCTACGTAACCCTTGAAACCCGTCTCTGTGCTCGTGCTGCCAAGGGCACCCATGCCGACATGACGCTGGTAGCGGTGGTTCCTCCAGCGTACCCCGACAGCAAAGTGGCAAAGTGGTTTTGCCTAGCCTTGAGCACCCGTCCTCACGGTAGCTATCCTGAAGGTGGCTTTCTCAATCCTAGGACCTGTGTGTCAAGTCTTCAGTTGAAGCTGAGCGAAGCCAGGCTAGGCTGTTGTGCTTCAGCAATGTGATGTAAACGCAGATCATCTGAGGCCTGGCTCTGGTATCCGCGGTACCTCCGTGACAGGATTGACGTCCAGCGCTGAAGGCCAAAGCCATGAAAGGGGATGAAAGGGGCAATCAAAGAGCGAGGCGAGCGAGGTTCCGGTTGTACGATGTTGTATGTTCCCAGCTGCGATCTGTGTTTCGTCCTGCGTACATCGCCCATCATCGCCCTTGACGGTGAGGCTGGTTTATCTGCGTGCTGGGTTGCACACCCCACAGCTTTGTTGACATGCTCAGTGGCGGCCTCGTGATGTGCCGGACAAGCGCACCGGCATGCGAGCAGCAAATGTCACAGCCAAGGTGCATGTGGATGTCTCCGGACGGACCTTGATGCATCCTTTACGATGTCGCATGACGGTGATTGTGCCATTGGAGAGGGAGCGCATCTCGCTTGCGCAGTCGAACGGATTGAGATTTTACTCACAATTCACAGACTTCTGTGTATGCTTTTGTTGGCTCCGTCTCGGAGTTCTTGCGCAACGTTCGTCAGGTATGCCACGGTGTATCAAATGCGGGCTCTGAGCTTACATCTGCTTTCTTATCAGCCGTTGTTCCCTGACCCCAGCGTTGGGTGGGAGAGGCAGTTAGTGGAGGTCTTGCACGGGTGGGCCCTGCTGTGACCCGAAACGATTCAAGCCAGCTTCAGACCCTTCAACGGAAGACTTCCACCCTGTACAAAAGTCGCTGTAGAGGCTTCAACCGAACCTCACCCCAAGATAGCGCGCACCGCGGTGAACTCAGGGAAGGGGGCCGAACATCTGGGTCTTGTGAGCTAAGCCTATGAGAACAAGGCGAGATGGGGAAACCTGAATGACCACAACTGTTTCTAAGGCCCGGGCCTTCACATCCGCAGCCACTTCGAAACCTCGTCATTCTAGCCACTGCTCTCATCTCGGACGTCTCCTTCATCGTGATCACGGACCACAGATGACAGCACTGTCATCATACATACTCGTCCTAGTAATCAGAACAACAGCAATCAAGCTCACCGGCACCATCACCATTATCATCATCTTCTTCTGCATCATCATCACCATCATCATC